>KE505962.1:57176-68296 GCA_000441515.1 Elaeis oleifera | reverse complement strand
CCACGTGGTCCCGAACGGCCCACTATCAAGCGGTTACAGACGTCGCTGTCAATCAGTTACGCTCTCGGTCTATAAATATGGACCCCCAGATACGTTCTTCTCTAAGTTCAAAACTCTATCTCGAAATTCTGCTAAAATTTCATTCGAGCACTCCATTTCTGTTGAGGCAGAAAACTGACTTGAGCGTCGAAGGGTTTTGCCGGAGCAACCCCAACTCCGGTTTAGACTTCTTTGCAGGTCCCGACGGCGACCGCGGCTCCCTCGACTCCAGCTTCTCCGGCGCCGGCAGAATTTTGCACCAACAGAAGGAAACTTGCATGACATATTCAAAGGAACTGCATAAAACAACCTCGAAAATGAAAATAATGTAGAGCTTCATCAAATACAAATAACCATTTAAAATATGGAGAATAGAACACATTAACACTGCAGATATACATCTATACACAAGAATCAATATGGCATAAATGCCACCAAGAAAATAAATAAAATTTCAAAATGAAACTGCTGAATCAAACCATAAAGTAATGACTTAAGCAACAGAATAATGTGGAAAGATAAAAAGTAAGAAAGAAAAAAAGACTTAGAAACGAGCACAGACCACTAGAAGATGATCCTGAATCGCTACTGGAACTGCTTGAACTACTACATTTGCTGCTTCTAAGTGCTGTATCTTTCTATATCACCACTGGAGGATAGCTTGAAATGGGAGGCCATTGCCACCAATATCCACATCTTCATCAGCTGGCTCATTGCCTGCACATAAACAAGAAATAATGATGCAATTGTAAAATTTGAAGTATCTAACTCACAACTGTCTGTAGAATTGAGAAAAGCATTGAAATGGAACAAGAAGTTAACCTTTGCAAGGATGCCTGGGGAAATTGCTAAGTCCAGATTCATTTCCAACCTGCAAGAGAAATTAGTGTAAAGTTAGCTACATACATGGGTAACACCTTATTTATGGTCTGAAAATCAAATTCCACCTCCGTTTCACAACGCTCAGTTTTTGCTCGCTGCCCTGACTGTTTCTTCTGCAAATGATCATACAGAAGCTTCTGTAATTGAAACAGATTATCATCACCAAGAGAATCGATGTCAATCTCATCTCATCCTCGTTAGTTTATTTGCATTACCGGTTTGCCTCCTCAAAAAATCCATGATGAGTACTGGAAGCTCGCCTAAAGTTTCCAAGCGCCTGCCCAGATTCTGCTTCTCCTCCTCTGACATCATTGGCATGACAGTCTCAGGCATAACAATATTGTGATTAATAGGAGATGCTTTCCTCTTCTTCGGCTGCGACACTGGCTTGGCAGCTTCTCTCTCTTTTAACAGCTGCATCAGCTGCAGCCAATTCTTTTCCATAGGTTTCCATCTTGTTTCAAAGAATTTGCTCATGACATCTGCCATGATATGTACATCATTACCAGCTGGATTATAGGTCATGGCCTTCATGAAAGTAAGCCTCACATCTGAGACAAAATCCCACAAGCTAGAATAAACACCTGAAGCCATCTTACTCTTAATTGTTCCCAAATCCATTGGATGCTTCATAACTTGGAAATAATCTGGGATATTCAACTTCACCACGTCAACAGGAGTATTAAATACCCATGCAAACTGGTGTGCCATCAAGTGCTTCAGAAGGCCTCACATTGTTTCATCAACATGGCATATGAGTTGCTAATATGAGGATGTGGACCCTGCTTAGTAGATTCAAACTTTCCAGAGTTCCCACGCTTCAATTGTGAACCATCCTGACCTACAAGATCTTGTTCTTCACACGTCCATCGCTGGAGGATGAGACGGCAACCCCATTAGCACCTGCCAAGCTATTAGAGAGGATTTTCTTCTGGCATCGTCGAACCTGTTCAAGCTCTCCTCTCAATCTAGTTTCCAACTCCTTCCTCTCTGGAACAGACAACTTCGACAGAGAAATGACTTCCAGTGGGACATTGAAACCATCATATCTTTCCATATTTAAGCTTACACACTTCCTTTTTGGAGCACAAGAGTCCTCTGAGTCAACATGGCCCGGGCTACCAAACCCATCTGACTCACCAAAGCGTCTCAACCCCATGCCGGTAGTCTGGGACAAAGCCCGAAGAGTATCCCTCTGAGAACTTCTGCGTTTTCCCCGTCATTGCGTACAAAAATCACCAGAACTTTTGCTTCAATTCTTTACCGCCGTACACTCCACAAAAAATGATATTTTTTTCCTCCTAGGGTTAAAACATCAAATTTTTATATACCCAATATTGCTGTTTGATTCAATCGAGATCAAAAAGAAGATGACTGAACCTTACGAAGGGATACTAGTATTGGAGTGACCTACAAAACAAATCTAAACTGAAAGTTTTCGTTCCGGTGAGAACCCTCCGATGCTCAAGTCAAATTCAAAGAACAATAAGAGCAGCAACGAGTTCTCTAAGGGAGATTATCCAGTTCTCGAAACTTTGGTTGTTTATATAGAATACTGTCGAACAGCTGATCACACAGTTATGAGATTATGCGATCTCGAGATTGCAGGATCATTCAACATGCCATAACGAACGAGATATTTTAGTCCTCAATCATTTCTGTGAGATTAGGAGAGTTGGTTACACTTAAGTCTATCCATTTGAGTTAGACAGCTATCGTGCATACTAGAAAATGAGTCGGCTAAGATAATGGAGGCAGCTCACGTGCCTAGTATTGGCCTGCCGAGGTAACGGAGGTGGCCCATACATCAGACGGACTATGCGGCAGACCAGATGTAAGTAGCTCTGCTCTGCATACGGCTCTGCATATCTCAGCTCTGCTCTTAAGTCAGTGGTCCCGGTGATAGTTTGAAAACCTGAGATATCCCATGGTGGCATGTTGATCCGAGGTGCTCGCAGTAACCACCATAACACTATCTGTGTACTCCTGAGTCTGAAAATCAGATGAAAAGAGTATTTCAGAAATTGTATCTTGGATCTGAAAATGTGCGCTCTCATGCCTTCACGTATGGCTGACATTTAAGGTTGCTGACATCATCTTGGCATAATCGTTGCAAATGATCACGATTGATGAGACCCCACGACTGGTGGTTTCTTAAAATTAGTTCTTAGGCGGTAGCTTTTTATCTTCACTTTCAGCCTCCTTTTAAATCAAGCTTCTAGATGCTTAGTCAGAGAAAATAATCGCAAGGCCTCCCTGCTCCAAACTTTCATTGCGACCCCCAAAGACAAAATGAGCTCAGAACTTGTGAGAAAGCTTGAACCAGCGTTGGCCCAAAAGAGACAAGCCAAGGCTCCGACTGTTGGTCCTTCAGCTCCAGTGGGAGAATCAACTCCTGTAGCCATGGGAGAAGACAATCCCCTCCAGTCATTAAGCCAGTGGTTGTCCCATCGAAGGACATGGTGAAAGCCCCACCGAAAGGGGTTTCGACAGAAAAAATGCTGGTGGAGAGGATGCAAATGACGGGCACAGTCGGTTGCATTATAGAAGTTTCGGCTGTAGTAATACAGACAAAGGATGTAGCCGGTCATCTTAAGAGGGCTTCGACAGTGGTGACAGCAATCGAGGGTCCCCGAAGCCGGTGCATCCAATTGAGTGCCTTCCCTCACTGTTATTCAGGCGGGTCTTTCACAACCGATGTCTTCTGCTCCCTTCGCAACAGAGAACCTCCAAGCCGCAACTGAATTTCTGAGGGACTTTCTTCTCCGACTGACAAGCTATTCCTGGATGAGCAGGGAGCTCAATACCAGATGATGGCACCCTCAGATCTCTCACTCAAGTGGAGAGTCCTTGAGATTCTCTTTTAACCCCCTACAACCTGCAACATTCTAATACTTATTTGTAAAATTCTACATAGGTGAGACATTACCTAGCCAACTTCGTCGGTTCCATCCCTAATGCTTTGACATTGGAGTTTACAGCAGTGAGAGAGAAAATAGCCTTGTTGAGGTACCAATTGGAGCAGGCAAAGAGAAATAATGGCAACTTGACAAAAGAACTTAGCTCTTCTGAAGAGGCCCTTCAAGAAGCCCAAAAGATGATCAACCGTCGAAATGATGAGTTGAGGAGGGCTGAAAGGAAGATCGAGAATCTTGAGAGACAAAGGTCTAGGGCTGAAAGAGATTGGCACCACACCCATAATGACCTAGAGCACTTGAGGAGGACACTCAGAGGGAAGAAAAGCCAGAATTATACCTCCTTCAAGGCTCATTTCCCTAGGAGTCCCAACAGAAGTTCACCCAAGAGGGCTAGAACATCAAGCGAAGCAAGCCGCAGAGAGAGGATGCCTCGAAGGAGTGAGGGTTCTGCCTCCAAGGAATCCACGTAACTTTGAAGCCAATTGCACCTCAAGCTAACCTTTAGGAGGCTTTATCAACAACGAAGCACTTGAAGGAGAAGCTGAATGAGGAGAACAACAACCTCCTCTGGAGCAAGCTCATAAATCAGGAGCTCCTAACCAAGAATGCCAAGAGAGGGAAAATGCCTGATGAAAAGAGGGGCTAGAATTATACACCAGGACTACAAGGCAGCATTCTTTGCAGACTTTGAGAGATATAAGGCGATGGCTCGAGTGCATCTCCCTGTAGACAGCATCGAGCTTCTTCAGGCCAATTGTTTGGATGAAAACTTAGTAGCTGTGGCAGTGGATAGCATAGAGAAATTTGCAAGGGCATCTTACTACTCCACAGAAGCAAGCAAGGTCAATGTGACCGTCTAGATTGAAGAAGCTTCTGGCACCGAGAGAGACTAGTCTAGAGTGAGCTGTCTTGGTGGTGCTTCAATGTAATAGCTTGCACCACCTCTTCTTTTTTTTTAATAATCCAAATGATGTAGCCAAGTTCTGAATAAAATGAATAAAATTCACTTTTTGCTGTTAAAATTCACTGTGCTTGACTTGATGTGGATCACATTACAAGCCATGTTAATTGAATTACAAGCTAAGCCGAATACGATTCGAACTATAATTTGAGTTGCGATCTGAGGTAAATGGCATACCGAAAATCTTCATCACCCGTCACTAGGATTTTTGAAAAATTAAATTTGAATCACCCCACGTAGCAAGTACCACTATGCATCTCTCCACATCTCTACGATAGTGGTGCAGAGTATGATTTGCCTACTACTAGCATTAACTACCAAATCGATGGCAGGAGCTGTACATGATGAGCAGTTGCCATGAATGGATCAAGTCTCGCCGATCCATGCCTCAAGCAATTATTACTCTGAAAAGAAATATCATTTAGAGATCACCTTGATCCCGAGTCTATTTAAGGTCCAAGCGGCAGAGGCCTTTAGGGTTTTCAATTATCCTTTTCCCTTTGCTGCAAGTTTTCTTTCTTCCTCCTCTGGTCTTTCAAAAATTTCCTCTATAAGGTGAATGGATTTCAAAAGCTCCGACTTCATACCACTGGGGTTCCTGTCTGAGATAACGGAGAGGAAAATGCTTCTACTTCATGAGCAGTACTAGATCCCTCGAGCATTTCAACTTGAAGTTTCAAGGTCAGGGGACTGTGTTTGCCAACCTCCCCTGGCAGGATAAGCCTCTACGAGGAATACTTCCAGGTCAAGCTAAGGCTTCCCCTCCATCCTTTCTTCATCGCTCTCTTTCAATACTTCGAGGTGTCGCCATGTTCAATAGTTCCCAACTCATGGTGGCACATCTATTGTTTTATTGTAGTGTGTATGTGCTAGCTGGGATTGATCCCAACATCGCACTATTTCACTTCTTTTTCAGCCTCAAAAGACATTCAGAGTCTCATAGATAGTGGTACATGTCACCACAGAGGAGAAAGAATATCTGCCCGCTAATCCAAGACACTCCGACGGCTGTCTATGGCTAGAAGGGATGTTTCCTCTTCATCTATTAGATATCAGGTGAAGACTGGAGGCTTGTCGCCTGGGGTGAACCTCAAGAGGTGGTGTTGAAAGAATCCTTGATGGATGAACACCTGAGGTAGGAGGTGGAGATCCTGTGTGGCTTCAAGGTTTCGGAGCTAAAAAAGCTTCTATCGGCCTAGATGCTATTCAACATCGGCATTAGCCAGGCTGACCCCCAAGGTGTGCATGTATCACCTGCCTTGGAGCCATTCATTTTTAATTTTACTTTATTTTCATACTAAGCCTTTAGCTATGCCTATTGCAAGAACTGCAGCAAAGATGAGTCCAGACAAAACGAAGAAACCGGAGAAAAAGGCCCGTCAAAAAAGGATAGTTGAGCTTGCGGGTGGCCGGAGCACCATATCAAGGTCGGAAGTTCCCAAGCACTGCTTGCTTCTAGGTCAGAAGATCCTGAACCTCCGCACCGATGACTTCAAAATATATAGTAAGAGTTGGCTCGACTTCTCCAGCCTCCGATGGAGATCGAAAAAGCCAAACAAGTCGAGCCCTTGAAGACATAGTTCGAGCTTGCCGGCCCCAGAGGAAACAATCCCAAGCCTACCGGCTCCTCTTGCCATTGCACTCCCCCAGAAGACAAGCCAATCGAGGAGGCTGGGGTTTTTGGGGCCACATCCGAGGTCTCTGAAACTGCACTGGCTGGTTTGAAGCTTGAGGCCTTGACCTTAAGGGACTGCAAACTGATGCATGAGCTGTTCTCTAGGATGCTCCTTCCGACCGATGCAAATGAACTGCTGGATATACTATAGAAGGGGATGAGGAAAGCAACTACAAATTGCATCATCTGGATAAGTTGAGGCTCCTACAATTTTATTTGCTCTGCATGTACGCTTGTGGTGCTTACTTATAAGAGCTACTTCTTACCAGCTCTCCCATTATTTGAATGGGTACATGAAGAGCTATCACGACCTCTTGGCTGAGGCAAGATAACACCAGCTCGAGGCTGAGATGTTTAAGGATGCGAAAGACAAGACGGTAAGGGAGGCTAGAGAGGCCTCCATGAGGGCTGATGCACCGATAAAGGAGCCGATGATGCTGAAGTAGCGCTGAGAGGAGCTAGTGAAGAGAACTCCCGATTGCTAGAAAAATAAGGAGCTTGAAGTTCAGCTCGAGAAGAGTGCAATCGAAGTTGAAGAGAACTCTCGACTACACTACAGGAACTAATAAAAGAGTTTGAAGCTCAACTAGGGGCAGCAGAAAAGAGGACAGTAGAGGCCGCCTCTAAAGCCATTACGGACTTTCGAGCATTAATGGAGTATCATAATGAGAAGATTGAATTTACTGTTGACACTTACGACCTTGGGAAGTAGTCAGTTCCGGACAGGATCATTGCTAAATATCCAAATTAAATCTAGACTTTTTAGATGAAGTTTGGACCCCACTGTAGCCGATGCTCCAAACACCGCCCCTTAGACTTTTTGCTTCTTTTTGTCTTTCTGCACTTGGATCTTGAAGATCATTGTAAAAACTCTCATTGTAAATATTTTGCAAAGGATAAATGAACAAAGTTTGCTCCTCTTCTTACTTCCTGCCTTTCACTCATGATTGTACATTGTTATGCAGTACACAGGCTGATTTAGGACACCAGGCTTTGTACTGAACTTAGTTCCGATCGTAAGAAGTAGGAATGTTTCGAATAAAAAACTTCAACAGCAACTAATTTTCTTTCGAGCTTTGGCCAACCAGAGGCAATTGTTCTCATTTGCCGACCAGAGGCAATTACTAGTGTCCACTAATCCAAGGCAATAGTTAGCACATGCCAATTTGAGGCAACAGCTAACATGCGCCGATCTGGGATAGTCATCCAGGCGACATCTTTTCTCTATCCTTTTCAATGCTAGCAATCATGGAAAATGACGGCTGTTGACTTTTTCTGATGGAATAGTGTCTGAAAAAGAGCATAAGGCCTAGAGTAATGTGCCACGTAATCACATCCTGATTCGAGAAGCATCGTCTAGACTTATTTTTGATAGTAGAAAAGCACACCATTTATTACTCGGTGGACAACTATATCCCCTCGAGACATCGATTGGCGGTTGGTGTGGGCACTGATGCCTATAGATAGGGATCAATGAGCGAAAAAACCCTATCTCTTATCATTCTCTTTTGCAGAAGCTTCTTCTCCCCTTCGTTGCTATGGGACCTCATTCACGTCCACCTTTGCATCCCCCTTTGCTAGCGATAAAGGCTAGAGTAAAGAAGCGGAGGGCCTTCATGAAAGTAGCCTGAAAGAGGATGAGAGCCAGGTGCGCCGACCTATTTTTCGCTCACGGACGCCCTCCACCTCTCAAGCCCCATCATCTCTTAGGGTTGAACGCACCCCCAACCCGAAGGGATTCCTCTTGATGTCCGAGCACGCTGTATTCAGGAGTACCGGGACTCCACAGAGTTTGAGCGGGAGGCCATTGACATAGCTGCAATCGACTTCATTCTTGATTTCGACGACTGCAAGGCCCGCCTGCTATAAGTAATGCTGTACCTGAAGCTTAATGGCTTCCAGCCTGGGAACAACAACGAGGAGGTTCCTTCATCAGATGAGGATTGAACTTCCTAATCCTTCCTCCTATTCTACTACACTTTTCCTGTTTTCTCTTTTTTTTGTAAATAGCTATGTGGCACTGAAAATGCCATTCTTTTTTTATAAACAACTAAGTGAATGAGAAGGAACTTTCTTTCATAGAGTTTGTGTCTCCTTTAGTCATGCTTGCACATTTTAATTTAACACACAGATGCTGACCTCGACCTAAGATACTTAGAATTATCCTGATCTGAGTCGATCCAGACCTTAAGAATTTAGATGAACTCACTCCAATTTGAGATAATAAAATTACCCCGAATGAACTTTGATGAAGATGGTTCTTGCCAGAGGACCACTGGCTCTGCTCTGCAAGCGACATTTTGGCTCTGCCCGTAAGCGGCAGTTTGGCCCTGCTCTGCGAGCAGCCGTTTAGCTCTGCCTCTCAAGCGACAGTTCGGCCTTGCTTTGCGAGCGGCGGTTTTGCTCTACTCCACCCATCTTCATGCAAGAGGCAACTTGTGTTCTATTCATCTTGTGAGCGATAGCGTGCTCTATTCATCTTGTGAGCGATAGCATGCTCATCTCATAACACAACAGGTAGTGTGTGCTCTGCTCATCTTGTGAGCAATAGTGTGTGCTCATCTTGTGATGCGAGAGGTAGCGTATGCTCTCCCTTGATCTCCTACAGATGCCACTATCAACTCAGATGCCCTTAGAGTCCCAGCTGAAAATTGGAAGACCCTAGAGTCCCTTGAGATGGTCGACACCATCTTCTGCGTGTTCGGACAACTCAGGGCCTTGCCCTTGGTCTTGGTCAAGATAGCCGGCCTGTGTTTTGCATTGCTGGGCCCTTCCCACGGCCCTTGGGCTTCTCAGGCATCCGGCCTGCATCAAAATCGCTGGCCAGGCACAATATTAAATTATTCAAAGACTAAGTTTACAAATAATATGAGCCCATTTTGAACTTTTTGCACTTGGCATAATGCACTTTGGGCATCTTGATGAAACATTGCTTACCATACTACATGAGACTTTATTCATTAACTTGGTGTCATTGGATTATGCGTGGCATAACCCAACAAAACCCACCCCAAAAGTACAGAAGGCATCATAATTTCATTAAGAGGAAAAGTTGAAGAACGGCAAATAACACATTGTTGAGTAGAACAACAGATGGCGCAGTAGGATTTCACCATATTCTGTAAACAAAATTAGTGAATGCAACCAGCTAACCTCTCCTTCTTTTTGCACGTTATTACTCTAGAGTTACTGCTGATTTTTCACTTGGTCCAATGCCTTCAGCTTTGAAAATTCTACATGCTTCAGTTCTCAATAATAATCTTAATCCTCCTGTTTCTCCCTTAGCATATCATATAATCTTCTGTACAATTATGCACTAGCTCTAAGGCGATTTGGGCTCTTTGTAGATGGTATAATCTAATGATATCATGCTTTTGACTCGTGAGAATATGTTCTTTGAACCTTGTCCCATATTCTTTGCAGCAGAGAGAAAGAACTTCTATTGATCATACAAGGCTTCATTAAATGTAAACAACCAGCTCATCATGGTCAGATTTTCACTTTCCAACGAATCATTTAGCTTCAGGTCGTAAAAAAAAATACTATATTCATTAGCGATGCCATGCAAAATTCTTATGTGCATGACATGACAGATTGATGTAATGTTGTCAGGTCACCATTTTTTTTGGCTTTTATTATGAAATAAAGTAAATATGATTGTTCTCCTCATTGTTTCCTGTTATGCAGTGTCTTCACCGGTCCACTTCCGTTGCCCCCACCGGTAGTGCTCCCTCTTTCCTCTTCCGACATGTTTTCACCAACGCACCCCACCATTGGCACTGCTCATATCTCTCCCCTGAGAGATTTTTGCCATCGATTGTGCTTTGGTTTCTCTTCTATCGTACCTCCGATTCAAGATTACGAATCGAAAGTCATGACAACCACCGCATACTTATAGAAAATTCTTTCCATAAGCATGCAAGGCATCTTATCATGCTATCTTAAAACAACAGCAGAATAATTAGTCAATAATTTAAATCCAAAATATAACAATCTAAATTTCAACTTTAATATTTCAATAAATTCAACAATGTTCAATACACCTTACATCAAATTCAATAGGACTATCAGTCTAAATAAAAGTATGGAGATTCTGCTTCTCATTACTCTTCCATTCATATCTTGTATCATCTTAATTCCTCAATATCTGTAAAAATAGTAAAATAAGAGATAATGAGCTAGACAGCCCAGTAAGCAATGATCACTTTCAACAGATTTCGTCAGGTATTTAAGTAAATAATCATTTATAAAAATAAGCATATAGAGTTCATCAATTCGAAATCAATTTTAATTATGCAATATAATTCATGCCAAATTTATTTCTTTTTCAAAATTTGAGTTTCTTTCGAGATTTCAACTTCCTTCATTCTTAAATTCTTTTCATCAACCATGAACTATGACCACATTTTTTCTGTGGCAGGGTCATAACACCACGTATCTTTTTGCGGTGAGCTATAAATCATCTGACAGCAAAGTCCTTCGAAACCGCTAGTCTCTCTGACAGTTTGTCACTGGTCTCTCTGACGACATAAATCCTCGGAACAAATCAATTGCCAACATATATGTCCCCATTGGCGGGTTCTTTACATAGTCAGATTGTCAATTCATATTGTTCTTATATCAGAATTCTTCATAAATCATATTT
>KE505962.1:37899-50174 GCA_000441515.1 Elaeis oleifera | reverse complement strand
TGGGCTTTATGGGCTGGGTTTAAGGCCTAATTGGGCCGGGCTATAACACCTTCTATCTTCTATTTGTTTTAGACTGCCAAAGCTTTTGGTTTTTAACTGCCAGCTTTCTTAGGCTTTCTCCCTCCTCTCCCCTTGCTATTCTCTCTTGCAGCTGCCGCTGGTTGTTTTAGCAAATCTTACCAGTTTCAAGTAACACTTCCCTGTTCAACCTCACTGGCATCCGAATCATCTTGGGGTAATCATTTTGATTGCTTCTGAAATTTGATGCCATCTTTTCAAAGAGCTGCTTAATGAGCAATCAGCATGATTAATTATTAAAGTAATTACAGTCAAGTAGTAGAGATGTAAACTGAGATGGGAATCACGAGATGTAAAATGAGGCTATTTAAAGCTCGAACTTGATTGGGGTGCATTCATCTGGCATTTATTCACTATTTACTGCTTGGCCAACGGTAACTTCATTTTGAAAGAGTAAATTGGCTTGTTGAACTTCTTTTTCTGCAGCCTTATGTTTTTTCCTGATCTTTTATATTTATATTGCTATCTTGATGTCCGCATCTTGTTGATTGGGTAACGTTGGGGTAAACCGATCGACCTCTGACTTTTGTCACCATGACTCTGTCTGTGTATCGGCTGGACATGCGATTCCGACTCTTCATCTACCGACCAAACAAACCGTACCGACTTACAGTCGGCTGACCGACTAATGTTCGACTACTACCGACCAACAATAGATGATTTGAACCATTGGCATAACAGAACTATTAGTCGATAATCGCTCATAGATTCTACCGACATATGGTCGGCTAATCTGTTCAACATATCATAATCGTTGTGAACGGTTATCAACTACGTATCGTGACCATTAAAAAAATTAACGACCCACTAACTCTATATTTATAGTCTGATAATTTAGCACCATAAAAAGTGGGACTACGTGCTCGACGGTTACTTCAGAACTATCTATAAAAAGGGAGATAAGTGAGCAGTACGGGTAAGCCATTTCTAGATCAAAACTCTGCTACTCTCAAATCTACTGTTCACCAATTCCCTCTCTGACTTAAGCATCGGAGGTCCTTTTGCCAGATACAACTTCGGTCTATATGGACGTTGTTTGCAGGTGCTCATCACCGGCGACAGGCGACAGGAAGTTGGCCGTAACAGGTAAATTGTTGCTACTTCCTTTAAATAAGGGTTGGTTTGCTTAACACTATGTGCCTTGGATATTGTTCCAAGTTTGAAAACTAACTGAAACTTTGAATGTGCTTATCAAGCATCTTGAATACTGTAACCTTAATACTTCGATACGATACCATGGTTCTTGGTAGATTGTTGGTAACCTTGTAGACTTGAAAAGTGCTTAAGGTTTCTCTATAATGCATGCCTTTGATAATGACCCATGTTTGAAAAAGTAGTCAGAAGTTTGATTTTGCATTTCGAAAAAAGATGACCTTGATATTTCGATATGGTGACATTGCTCGGGGAATGATGGCTGGATTCAGCTATTGCTTTAAACATCTCTCGGATTTTTGCTGGTGCGGTCTTGAGTTTCTATTGCTGTAATAGTACATTTGATCATGGAAGCTGGGAGTCAAGTTTGATATGGATTATGGGAGAACAACTCTTGGCTGCTAACTTCATTTGCGGATCACTTAAAGGGGAGGGAATATACTCCCAACCTGAAATTAGAATTGGTTGCTGAAACTTGCCTATCAAACTCATAGAAAACTGCTTGCTTGCAGGCATACTTCCCATGGTTGGGATTGCTTTTTGCTCAGAATATGTTTATGCTCCAATTCTTTGCATAAATGCATATATGTTCATTGACTCATTGATGTTGCTCTATCTCATTTGAAAGGCTAGATAATCATTTTAACATCCTTAAATTCATATTGTATGTCGATATTTTATATAGAACTCTTTCTTCAGAGACTGTTCACTTTTTATTTTGGCAGTCCTGAAATCTGAAAGATGTATTGTGGTTTAGCAAAGTCACGGGGCTTTTGTCTATTGTTTTGCCTCATTTTTATGCACACACAGAGAGAGAGAGAGAGGCTTCTTAAGTCTGAAGAGAAGAAACACGAGGATAAAGTAAAGCCTTAGGTGACTTGGCGAGTTCGTGCTTCTTTGCAGGATATAACTGTCAATTATCTTAATTTGCCTGTTTGCAGCCAGACTTCGTATTTAAAGGACAGAGAGGATTGTATTTAAAGATGAAATGCTGCTGAACTTACAAATGTATCTGGATAAATATTTTTTTCTTATACAATGTAATTCACATCGTTATGATGAAGTTTTTATCTTTTATTTACTTTCTTGCAAGCCCATGTAACTGACTTTTAGTATGGAAGACGATATTGGCATTTATTTGTTCACGAGCATCTAAGTCAGGAAATTATCCAGCATAGAAGTTCTACATTGTTTGGTGGAAATCTCATAGCTTTCCTGCACAAAAACAGCTCTACCATATATCAATGTCATTTAGGGCTTGTTTGCATGATTGCACCAAAATCTCATGGAATTCTTCAGTTGAGTCGGTATAGCTAAGAAAAATAGCTAGGGTTGGGTCTATATTTATGAATATCCAGAAGCCATTCCAGGAGGTTAGTCCGAATTCTATTGGGAGAAAAAAATGATTACTGTTCGTAAATTCTATGATATTTTAAGTCCAATTATTCAAAAATGCAGTTAAAATTAAATCTTTTTCATACTTTGAAGTTGTTATTTTCTTTTCACAAAATGTTAGTGTTATATCTATTCCGGTCAATCAAGCAGATAGTGAGGATAAATGAGTCCCTCAAGTCTCTGAACAAAATTACGGTGGACAGTTGGAATGATTGGCTAGAAAATGTGAATTACTAGAACCAGTAATTATCAGATCGGATGGTGGCCCGGCTAGCAAATAATTTGACCAATATTTTCATTTTAGTTTTTGGTATATCTTATAAAAAAAGTAAATGAGGAAAAGGACAGTGTTGAATATCCGCTAAAAGAACTATGTAGATAGGTTTGGTACAAGTTTATAGTTTTTTTTTGGAAAAAAGTAGTTATATTGCTTATAATGATAATAGTATATTGGTGGCCTAAAAATAAAAAGCTTGTCAGAATCAATGAGCATCACTCCTTTCACCAAATAAAATAGAAATTAAAAAAATACACATAAGATCAAACATTTATGGTAGCATGATGTCTTCGATCGATTGAAATCAGAAGTACCATTTTACTTTTCCTCAATAATACTTTGTGGGTGAAAAAATGAGAAGCAATCAAGAGCTAGATTTGTTGTCACCACTGCACCATTGGCAAGTATATTACTACAATATTTAGTCTAAATCAATTTTGGGAGAAAAATCATCTATTTTTTATTTTGTAAACTTGATAACTATGTTGCAGATCTCATACATTTTTTTTAATGCTGGGGTGAAATATCTCCTGATCTTTGTAAACTAGCTTACGAGTCATGACATATTGGTCTGGGTTGCACAGATTGTCTCAAAGTTATATAAAACTTAAATAGTGGTTTACAACTGTGCTTAGAATAACATATTTCTAACACTTTTTGTATATAAACATTGAGTGTATACAGACTTATAAAAGACAGGAAATATATGAAAAACAATGAAACAATTGCACAACTAAATAATTAAAATAAGATAAACATTAACACTATAATTTACTATAACACTATAATTTACTATAACACCATAATTGAGTATAAGTTGCATATTCGTAGACTTGCTGTAAACTTATACAACTCCACCAAATTATCAAATGTACTTTGAAATCAACTGACCAAAATTTTGTTTGTAGTTTTATCAAAACTTGTTCAAGTATTTTGTGAGTTCACAAATCTAGATTTAAATTTTCGGTAATTTCTTTCTAAGTCTGTTCATCCAGTATTTAAAATTTACATTGACTGATCAGTCTAAGGGGCACTTTTGTCCTGATCTCAAAAATTATAAGCAATATGGCAAAAATAAATAATATCAAATCTACAGTTTTTTTAATATTTTTGCCAGATAAATCAAAGCTACACATACTGGTAAGACTGCAAACAGGTTGGGCCAGCTTAGGGTGCGCTTGATCCTCACTTGATCCAATTTTATATTTATAACATGATTTTTTCTGATCCTTTAGATAATTTGATCAAATCAGGTTAGATCAAGAAAAAAGATTTGAGATCTTGTAAGTCATTCGGATAAGTTGAGGTTAAATATGACTTGAATTCCATCCAAAATATTTGGGCTCAAATTGAAGCTATCATTCAAATTATGCATCTAGCTATTCTTTTATAAATACAAATATAATTATTTAATTAAATATATAATTAATGAAATTTTTGAAATGAGTGCTTTGATGATGCGAATCATTAGAAAATAAATGTATTCATTTTGTAGTGTACTTGTTACAGGATCAATTCAGATTTTTTTTAAAAAATCAACTAAAACGCAATGAAGTTAACTTCAATTTTTAATTTCATTCAAGTAACTAATTGTTCTTAAATTTAAACTATTACCGTTGAATAGGTTAAACGAATCATGAATATTTAAATGTAATTCAAATGAAAATAGATAAAAGGAGATATAATTGTTGAGATGAAATTGAGAATTAATTTAAATAGAAATGTATATAATGAATTAGAAAAGATATTTAGATGGAAGGAATGAAATTTATATAATCCAGGTTTTTGTTGAATTCAATTTAGACGGATGGCATACGCATCATGTCGGGTTGAAAATTCTTGAACCGATCCGGAAATTAGATCGGATATATATTCTGAACCGGACCTAATCCACCAATCTTCAATTATCGATCAAACCGGGTCTAATCGAGCCGCGAGTGACCAGAGGGACATCCGGGACCGTGGGGTTAAATTCCAGTAGGCTCCCGGTAGGTTCCAACCCGACCCATCGCGCTTGCACCGCGTGCACCCGGCGGCAGCTCACCGAAACAAATACCTGTGCCCGTGAAACCATCCAACTTCGAACCCCGCCCGCCTTCTTCCTCTCGCTTCCCCATGCCTTCTCCTCTCCTCTTATCGCCGCTCCTTCGCGCTCCCTTCCTCCCACCCTCACCTTCTCCTCCTCTTTCTTCTTCTTCTTCCCCACTTCTCTCTTCGCTTCTTCTTGTTTCTAGGGTTTCTCCTGCGATCCATGTCAAGGTTCGGAGGGAAGCACACGCCGAGGCAGTACGTGTTCCTCTTCGCGGTCGTCGCCCTTCTCGGGATTGTCCTCGTCGCGGATTTCCTCTGGGCCTCTTCGTCCGCGTCCGCGTCCTCGTCTTCCTTTTCGCGCTACTGGTCCACAACGTCGGTTCGCTCGCTCGTTAATGTCATCGGTGTGGACTCGGCCAAGGGTAAACAGGTGAGCTGGATCTTGATTCTCTGCCAGTAACTGGTGTGGAAATTATATTCTTGAAGAAATGAATCAGATTTAGGTTGTTGGTGCCAATGTGGAAAGAAATCTTGGGTTGGTTGGTATGCGATATGGGTTCCTTTCCTGCCGAATTGAAGTTTTGTGGTAATATTACTCTTTTTTTTTATGCAAATGTTTCTCTTAATTTTCTCTATTCTCTGTGCTTTTAGTCAATTTCTTGAGAATGTGGCTGGTGGTTATGCTTCATCAAAGACAAAATACGAAGTACGAACTACTGGTTATTTTTAAGAACAATGTGTTATCAGGCTGAGCAAATAACCAAAACCCGAAGAAACCCACCCAATTTGATCTGTATAAACCGAACCTGTATGAAACCGAACTTGAATTGGGTTGAATTGGGTTGTGATTCATAAAAATTTCGATTGATTACAGTTGGGTTCGGTTTCTGCATTTTTAACCCATATGAAACCGATCCCGACCGGCCGATATAGTATTTTCAATACTTAAACTATTTGAAGAATTGAAAATTGACAATTATGACATGTTATGGATGTTATGAAATTATTATATCTTAGTTTCTATATGAATTGAATGGTATATTGGTTTGTGATGTTTAAAATTAATATTGGATCAACATTGAAGCCAAACCGACACAACCCATCCGAACCCGCTGCAAACCATTAATTTCGGTTTCAAAAGGTTTATATATGATAAACGGTCGGCAGCAGGTTGGATTTTTTTCAACCCGATTGGGTTCGGTTGGATCAAATTTTCTCTCAACCCGACCCAACCCGACCCGTGCTCAGTTTAGTGTTATGTAGAGACTAAGCGCAAAAATGTTAGCTATTGAATTAAATATTCATATGCAATACCGACACAGGATGTGATTTTCCAATGGTTGCATCTGTAAAGGGTCCAAAATGTTAGCTTTCTAATTGTTACCTTCATATAATTAACTAGAATCTAACTAATTCAGTGCAGCAGCGTTCAATGTACTTTTTCACTGTTCATTGCTATCAGAACATATTTGTTCACAGCTTCCATCCATGTTATTGTAGGTTTTTAACTATTCCTTCATCCTTATTGCCAAAAATGTTGATCATACTCTTCGTGGTGGCCTTTGCAGATCTTTGTTCTATATCCCTACATCATATCATATAGTCTTCTTCCACATTATCCTTTTTTTTTTTTTGTCAACTTCTGTACATTTGTCAATATTATTGATTCTTATCTCTGTGACAATGGTCTCATGTGCTTCTAACATTGATATTGCTTGATGGTGTTTTAGCAAACACTTCGGTCTAAGTGACATCATACAGAATCTTTATTTAGCCTAAGGCATACCTTGATCTGATAACACCTCTTAAGCACTTCTCTGCTTGACTTGCCTCACTGTTAACACTATTAAATATAATTTATCTTTTTGCTCACTTTAAATAGAAGTGAGTACAACTGGTTGGCTTGCTTGTCGACTTTAAATGGTGTCTAAATTGCATTTCTTAAACTTCTTTTTTCAAAGAAAAGGGGAAAATCAAATATTACGGTTACATTCCAGCTATATAAAGAAGAAAGGACAGAACATCTTGTTACTTTATATGTTGCAACCCTCTAATAACTAATCAAAAAGCATCATATGTAAAACTATGCAAAGAATAATCTAAGTCTTCGCAATGTTTACTTGGGTCATTTTGGTTAATTTTGGAGTCTTCAGTTACTTACGAAGAGGTAGCATGTGTACAAGGAATTCTCTCTAGTAATGAACTGAAAGACCTATACTTGATTGGCTTGCTGATTATTTGGGTCATTTCTTCCTTAGCACTCAGTATTCAATATTCATTTACACTACTAGTTAGGCTTTATGTTTTAAATTATTCACATAATTATTAGTGTGCCTTTTTTGATTATATTTATAGGCTTTGCAGTTTGGACTGGAAAGTTTTTATCAAACATGCTTGATTATGTTGAACGCAGATATCTTTTTTGAACAGCTAGCCACTATAATCAGTATATTTTTATTTCTTAGTTACTAATCCTTGGGCATATACATATTCCCTTATTTGCTACTTGTTAGCTCTCCTTAGGAATATAAGTGTTCCCTTCCCGTTTTGCTACTTGTTGGCTAGTTAGATGAAATAATAATCAGCCATCATTTTTTTTTCTGCAGACCAAAGGAAAATTGAATGGTGACGAAGCAAAAATTTCCAAATAGCTGAATGGAACTTTTGCGGATTTAGCAGCTCCTCAATTAGAGTGGGAGGAGATGGCAGAGGTGCCTGTACCTCGTCTAGATGGTGCTGCCATGCAGATTGAAAATCTTTTATATGTGTTTGCTGGATACAGTACCATTGACTATGTAAGGACCTTAATAAAATTAAGAATTATTTTTTTATTCCTTCTAGTAGATTCAGATCCTCATTTGTCCTTGACTTCTTGTTCGTACTTTTTTTTTTCGCATTTCACAAACAATATGGTTCTTGATCTTCATTTGACCTTAATTGGAGTATCAATGTAATTGGTCAGTTTTGTTACTGAGGTTTGGTCCTTGGGAGGAACATATGATGGATATCGAATGAGCCACCCACATATTTCACCCCAATTAGATAAAATAATGTTGGTAATAGTTGTTTGGTTTTCTAACAAACAAGTGTCATATTTTTACCATTTTTGTGTCTAACTGTAGGATTGATACTTGTCATCATGGTTCTTCATGATCTTAGTTGCTTTGTTCTGTGCCTTTTCATCTTCTAGGTGCATTCTTATGTGGATATATATAATTTCTCTGACAACAGATGGGGTGGAAGGTTTGATATGCCAAAAGAAATGGCAAATTCACATTTAGGAATGGCAACAGATGGGAGATACATTTATGCTGTCGCTGGACAATTTGGCCCACAATGTAGAGGTCCTACAAATCGGAATTTTGTGCTGGATACAGAGACAAAAGTATGGCATGAATTGCCCCCTTACCTGTCCCTAGGTATGTATAATTTAACTTATATTTATTCTTTCATTTGTTGTCTCATTTTCTTCTTGACCCTAATGTAAGCAAGTTTTTCCCCACAAATTCCAGCTCAATTCTTTAGACCTTCATCTATTCTGCATCCTCCACACAAATTCAATGTTTATGATTTTCTTTCCCATTCCAAGACTGAATAATGCGATGATTTTCAGGTATGCCTCAGCAACACAACTTTGGAGGGGCAGACTCCATGTTATGGGTGGCAGCAAGGAGGGCCGCCATGAGCCTGGTTTGGAGCACTGGAGCCTTGCAGTAAAGGATGGAAAAGCATTGGAGAAAGAGTGGCAAAATGAGATTCCAATACCACGTGGCGGACCTCACAGGTTTGTGTACCTTTGTTATCTCATAGTATAAAATTATTCTATGAGAATTATAATATAAAATGATTCTTGTCTTGGCATTTGTATTGATTTGCCCTCTAGTTTTCCTTCATATAATTGCTTGATAATTGGCCTCAAAATATAATACTTTTTAAGAGGTGGCAACATGTTGTTTCCATTTATCTTACTGTAACTTTTGCTTTGTAATGTCATGTTCTTTGTACTTGTTTAATTGTTTGAAATATTAAGTCCAATTAATATGTTTTTTGATAAATACTAATACTATATTTTTTTCATTTTATAATTGATAAATGAATATGTTGATTAATATTTCTCGTGGAAAGTAATGAATGTGCAGTCTTAGTGTTGGCTGGTCTTTCCTCAAGTTTTTAATGTTTGTTGATGCTTGTCAAGGAAGGAGGTGGTGAAGTCTCACCTATAATGTTGTCTACTTGTCTTACAACTTATATTTGGTGAAAGTGTATAACCTTTTATGAGTGAGAAAACCATCAGCTGACAAATTTGTTCAAAGTATTGGCATCTATTTACTATTATCATTATTTAAAATGATTATGTTTATTGTTCTAATGTTGCATGCAAAAGTAATTTGGCCTTGCTTGCTGCTTCAGTATAGTTTGCTTATCCATTCAAGCATTTGCCTATGCTACCATGGAGAAGGCAGCTTTCTCTTTTTTGTTATTTTAAAATCATGGAATTTTATCAAATAGAGATTGGTCGCAATTCATTTTATTTTCATGTCATTTTCAGTCAAGTTTACTTCTAAATCAGCAGAAAGTCGTACAATAATTTGGACCCATTAAAAGTGGTATAACTAGAATTATCCGTAATTTTTCTTTCTTTATATACTTATTTTTATCTGCATTCTCATGGGCACTTGTATTTTTTTTAATTTATTATTTATTATTTTTTTTTTGTTGATGCATTCTTTCTGGATTTCTGGTATCTTGATTGCTCTAATAAAAAAATGGTTTGGTGGTCGTAAGACTTTCTTCAAAGGTTCAATTTGTGCAAAAGGGAATGTTAGGATTGTTGAAACTTAGACATGAGCAGTTCAACTTAATCTCATTTTGCTAAATCAGCTCAATTCCAGTCTTGAACTAAGCATTGAATCCAAAACCTGGACCTTCTGCTGGCTTTTAAAGGAAAGGTATTGGACTGAGATCTACGATGGATTGAAGAGAGATATCATGTAGCAAGATAAAGCAGTAAACTGCTGTTCTACTGGAAGATGCATTTGATCTAATGGAAAAGCTATTAAATCATTACAGATCTAATTTTTGAAGACACTAATTAGAGATTGATAGTTGAAGAGTTGATGGTTGATTATCTGCATATGAGGAATGCAAATGATAATTATTGTATGACCTTACCGTTCAGGAAGCTAAAGGATAAAAAATCCTGATCATATCTCACTTGCCCACTAATTTTTCATCAACAATGTGATATATATATATCCATCATCTTGATTCATTAAGGGATTACCTGGTTAACAATAAGATAGTCTCTGAAGCTGCAGTGTTCTGGACATGTCATGAGACAAACTATAGGTTTGTACAGCAGGAATAAAGATCAGTGGATGTAGAGATAATTGTGACAAAAGCTACCTGATGTGATTAATAATAAGATGGAGCGTAGAATTACTTTGTCTTTTAAATTAAGGTAGTGCTCCTTTTACAATTGCTACTTTTTCTACATCTTTATTATTTATCGTTGCAAGTATTCTAAGTCCCAGTGGGACAGCAGAGTGTCCCATTGTCCTGAATGTCTGAATGAGGCACCATCTTGAGTGCCAGGATGGGGATTAGGATGGGAAGGCACATCCATTATGTCAGGGCTTGGCATTGTCTCGTTCAACAGAATAACTGGGATGGCCTTGTTCCAGACGCATTGAATCCTTGATGGACTGTTTATGTATTATTACTTGGTTGAGGTTTGGTTCTTATGGATTGGTGGTTTGGTAGTTGGAATGCCTGTGAATTGGTGGAACTGGGATCAGAGGTTTGCTTTTTTGGAGATGGGGTGCAACATAATGCAATATACAAATAAAAGTTCACCTGATTGCTTGATATGGAGTAGAGGGTGCATGATTATACAAACTTGGATCTTTGATATGAAGAAGTGGGGGCACAATTAGCGTATAAGGGTGAAAGTCTTGTAGAAGGGACTGGCCAGGTAAGACACAGTATGGATTCCTCCATATCTTTACCCCGGGGGATGGTCCTGGGGGTTCCATACCTCAGTGCTTGGGTGGGGGGGGGCGGGTTCCATAGTTAAGTCAAATCTAGGGTAGCATGTCTCAATGTACTTCTATGATCACTACTTCATGGACAAATATATTTACTAGTTTCATATATAAATGGAAATTAATTTTCTGCTAAGCTGAGCTGGGACTGACAAAGTCTCATTCTTTTCCTTCTATGCATGATGTGTTATCATTTTGCCAATAAATAAACTTTTAGAATCGAGCAAGGATCGCTATATCGGTACCGGTATCCATACCGGTGCCGGACTGATATAGTACCGTATCGGTATCGTACCATGCCGACACACGGTACGCTCTAGCATACTGGTTCGATACCGATATAATTTTTTTTTATTTTATTTCTTTTTTTGGATCTCTAAGTTATTAATTCATAATTATAATCTCAAAATTACATTATATTGCATATTATTGACATATTGGGTTCATTTTTGAGTTCGATAGCGGTACAGAGAATCTTGATCTAAAATTTCAAATATATATTTATCTATATTATATTACAACTCTATCATCTTAAAATTAAAAAATATATAAATGTGCATTAAAATGTATCTAAACTTTAAAGTATAAAGCACAAAAATGATATACTAACCTCGAGATCTGCTCTGTATTTAATATCTCGTCGAATGTCTGTGACACTCGTAGATATCTGAATCATTGGCATAGTCTGGAGGAACATTAGTTTATTCCTCTAATCAAGAAGCACTGTACTTCTGAATATTCATTCTATAAGGCATCCTCTCTGAATTGTAAGACATCTCAGATATCTTACTCAAACTCTGGCTCTAAGAAGTATTCTCAGGATGATGGTATGGTTGTGGAGGAGCCCATCCAAATATGCCGATAGCAAAATCTGATCCATAAGATACTCTAGACTACATAGGATAGTAACCACTAGAAGACGATACCTCGGATGCACCATATCCCTATGGATCATAAGGTGGCTGCGGGTAATAGGATCCATAATGTGAGGATGATTTAGATACATCCATGGATTTTACTCTACGTGCAAGATCGTCTGCAGCTGCATCGTGTGTTGGACGATCTCTAGAAATCCGTTGTCTATATGAAATCGGCTTCTCACGATCTCTACTGACTCGTCCACCATGGTTCCTATCTTATGTGACATGTGTAAACTAGAACTTATCGGTAAATCGAATATCACTTTGCGACTGTCTTATAAACAGTGGTCTTCTGTCCTTTAGCTTCTCTCTGGTTATCAGATCTATGACTACTACTAGTACCAAGATTTGCTGAACCGGTATCGCCGGCCGTTTCGA
>KE505961.1:232963-248149 GCA_000441515.1 Elaeis oleifera | reverse complement strand
ACCCAACAGGTTTGATAAGATTTGAATTAGATTCGAATCAGATTCGAATTAGATTCGAATTGAATCATAGATCAAATCTTAATTGATTTAATTAAATCTAATTAGATTTGATTTAATTTAAATTAATTGAGTTTTATAATTCAAGTAGGACTTCGATTCAAAGTCTAATTGAATTAGGTTTGACAAAATTTTAAATTGGATTCGAATTGAATTCAAATTAAATCATAGATCAAATCCTAATTGACTTAAATCAAATTTAATTTAATTAAGCTTAACTTAATTTAAGGCTAATTGGATTTTATAATTTAAGTAGGATCTGGATTCAAAGCCTAATTGAATTAGATTGGACAGGATTTCGAATTGGCTTCGAATCGGATTCAAATTAGATTCGAATTGAATCATAGATCAAGTTCTAACTGACTTAAATCAGATTTAATTTAATTAAGCTTGATTTAATTAAAGTTAATTGAGTTTATAATTTAAGTAGGACTTAGATTCAAAGTCTAATTGAATTAGGCTTGATAAGATTTCGAATTAGATTCGAATCATATTTGAATTAGATTCGAATTGAATCATGGATCAAGTCTTAATTGACTTAAATCAGATTTAGTTTAAGTAGGCTTGACTTAATTTAAAGCTAATTAAGTTTTATAATCCAAGTAGGACTTAGATTCAAAGTCTAATTGAATTAGGTTTGATAAATTTTAAATTAGAATCGAATCAAGTTTGAATTAGATTCGAATTGAATCTAAATTAAAATTATTTTTTTAATTAATTTAAATTAAATTAAATTTATTTAAGTTTAATTTAACTTGAGAATAATTAAATTTTAGAATCTAATTAGAACTTGAATTCAAAGTCTAATTGAATTAGGTTTGACAGAATTTTGAATTGGATTTAAATCGGATTCGAATTGGATTCGAATTGAACTCAAATTAAAATTATTTTTTTAATTAATTTAAATTAAATTTAATTTAATTAGATTTAACTTAATTTAAAGATAATCAAGTTTTACAATCCAAGTAGGACTAGGATTCAAAGTCTAATTGAATTAGGATTGACAGGATTTTGAATTAGATTCAAATCAGATTCGAATTGAATTCAAATTAAAAATTATTTTTTAATTAATTTTAATTTAATTTAATTTAATTAATTTTGACTTAGTTTGAGACTAATTGAGTTTTATAATCTAAGTAGGACTTAGATTTAAAGTCTAATTAAATTAGATTTGATAGGATTTCGAATTAGATTCAAATTAGGTTCGAAATGGATTCGAATTGAATCTAAATAATTTTTTAAATTATTAGTGATAGAAAAATATCACCATCGCTAATTTTATTGTTAATAATATTTTAAAAATTATTTTTAAATTATTTTTCAGATTTTTTAAAAAGTTATTAGCGACAGCAAGATTTTCATCGCTAATAACTTCAATTCACCATCGCTAATAATTATTTTATATTTGAATATTATAAAAAATTTAAAAAACTTAAAAAATTAAACACTTTTAGTAATGACTTTTATTATTGCTAATAATTAAACTGTCATCGCTAATAGTATTAACGATGATAATATTTTTGATCAATTTTATGATGGCTAAAAGATGTTATTAGCGATGGAATTTTTTCATCACTAATACCATCGCTAATATTTAATATTCTTATTGTGTAAGTATATCATACTCCCATTATGTCTTTTATTCATAGGAGTCGACCTCAAGGAAAAAGGAGTTGACCCAAGGGCAGCTAGAGTTGACCGCTAAATTTGCTTCTATTTGCTTTTCATATATTTGCTATTGGTACGAGATATCGGCTGATGTCAGAGGAGCTAGAGTGGATGGTCGAGATCGATCTTCTGAAGGTGAGACCTACAAGAAAAGCCTCAACTGAAAGTGACTCCGGTGGGAACTCTCCGATACTCAAGTCAATATCTCATTCAACAGAAGGAGGAGCATGAGGGATAGAGTAATGGCTTATCTTGGGGTTTTCATTTTCTCATCTTATAGATGGAGTTCGAAGGTCGTTAGGCCTGAGCCTGTAGGCTATCAGGGTAGGCTTTGTCATTTGCCCACTTATCAGGTAGTTAGTCATGGGTGTCAGCTACGCCACGTGGCTACTTTCTGGAAGCTTGCTGCCACCCACTAACCAGGTTGTTAGTCATGGGTGTCAGTCACACTACACGGCCATGCTCTGAAAGTTCGTCAGGGTATCCTGTCCACCATGTTTCGCAAGTTTGTTAGAATACTGTCTAGCTGCTCAGGTGATCCAATTGGTCAGTGCATTTGGATCGATCAGATTGACTTGAGGCCTTGTCAGCAACTTTTAGGGAGACTTATTAGCAGCAATCGGTTGGTGAATGGGCATCGACAGCCATCGAGAGGGCCATTGAGCAGGTCATCATTGGCGAATAGGGCTGAAGAAGGATCGGATGATTAATTCTCGAGAAAAGGCCCTCGATCGAGAGCCAAGTTGGTCGTTGTTGCTGCTCACTCGATTTGAGGCCACTGGATATGTAGAGATGCCCGATCGATCTGCATCATTCGCAAATAGCTCTAGGAATCGATACCAGTGGGTAGGCCATCAGGAGTTCATTGATGATTCCGAATAAGACTCGTCAAGTTATACCAACGAATCCTTGGCGTTGGTTTTCCACCTAGGTGATGTGAGCTGAAGGTTAGCAGTGGTTTACTTAGGCGAAGGTCGATCACGAGCTAGCCATGGCTTTGCCCTTCCAGGAATTGGGCTTGGTTGTTTCGGGCCTTGGGCTTCTTCATATTTTTGGCCTGTGCGAATTTTTCCCCCAACACTTGCCTTGTATCATTTCAATTCTTGTATTGCTTGCCATAATTATATAATTAATCAGTGAATCTATTTTTTTAAATAGATTATAGGATGTCTACTTTGAGAGGATGGAGTCATGCTAGGTGAGTTAGTAGCTCTAGAGGATAGAGCTCTCATACAGCCAGCTCTCATGATTCTGCGCAGCGACACCATGCGGTAAAATCTAACACTTTAGAACTTCTCCATTAGGCTACTTTATCTTTTATTATCTAATATAATAATCTTTATGATGTTTGATACTCTCAGGTTTGGATGATGTGGGGTCATCATGGACCCCATAGTCATATGGAGCAGTGACCAGCTCTCAGCATCGTGGTAGAGAATCCATCCAGCTCTCGGCACCTTCGACTCGATTAGAGGATCGATAGCCCATGTATATTCAGAGTCGCTCGTAAGTACTACATCTTCGAGAAATATATTTAAAGTTTAGCCATTTTTCAATCAATATTTATTATTCAAAATCAATTTTGCAGGATATTTAGGAAGCCTGGGGTGTCCCGTGTGGTTACCGAGATCATTAGACGATTGATGCCGGAGCCAGTGAATGAGTTCTCCAGTTGGCTATCAGGGGCTCGTGATGCTGCATGGGAGATATTCTTGGTAAGTCAAAGGTGTTTAATTTTAAATTTATGGTATATTTGTATTCTATTTACTAATACATGCTTGCTTCTAATTGCAGTCATATTACCGATTCAAGACTCCTCAAGATGAGGAGGTCGATCATCGAGCCTTCGAGGAGGTCACCACATATAGGCTCCGAGATGAGCTGTACCACCTCCGACAATCCACCATTGAGTTCTCTAGTTTTGAGTCACCATCATACTGGAAGTCTTTCACAAATCACTGGATGTGGACAGATGTATGGGAGATCCTCTATGACTAGTGGAGCACTTAGGAGTACTCTGATAGACAGCAGAGGGCTCAATAGAATCAGACTGCTCAGCAGAATCCGATCAAGTACACCAGTGGCTTCGTTGGCACACATGTTATCACAGATAGATTAGTAAAAATTCTAAACTTATATTAATCTCATATTAGTTAATCATAAGCTTGTTTTAATAACTTAATTCTGTTATTATTTATTATAGACATGATAACTGGATCATCTACCACGATGGCTATAGTTGTGGGAGGCCACACACCAGTCTAGGAGGACTGGTGATTATATAGATTCTAGGTCCAGATAGATCGTGATAAGTTAAATATTATTATTAATTTTATATATATTGATATATAAATATGATTAATGAATTTTAAACTGTATAGGCAGATTACATGGAGTACATCATAGCGCGGCACAGTGAGGATCCGTCCTCTTAGCCCTTCTTGACGTCGAGGGATGGCTCAGGACCACTGGAGGGTGAGTAAGAGTCGGATCATAGGGTTCGGGCATAGCTTCGACCCTCCAGCAGCTCGTTATCCTTCGACGTCCTCCTTTCAGGCCTCGATGATCTAGATGTGGGGTGATGCATATGTCAAGGAGGTCGTGTAGAGATTTTTTTGTTAGCGACCTCAGAGCTTTTGGGATGCCATCCACGACACAGTTATAGAGATTTTCTGAGATCTGCATCTATGCGATCAACTGAGTTCATTGTTATAGCCATCACATCAAGTCAAGTAGTAATAATAAATTTCTTACTTGTTTAAATTTTATATTTAGAAGTTTCACATGATTAGATTTGAGTCGAATAAAGGGGATAAAAAGTCAAACTACACATTCGATGGATGAGATGAAGGTGTAGATACGTCCGTATCATTGAATGGAATGTGTAAGAACAATCCATTTGAGAATTGGAGGGGTATATCGAAATATACCCTCTGTGTAGGTTTAAGCTTGAGGCAGGCGAGAAGGGTATCAAGGGGGTCAAAATTTAATCTAACTATCCGATGAATGGGTTGGAGGTGTCGATAGCTCTGTATCATCTAATGAAATATGTAGGAACAATCTGTTTGAGAATTGAAGAAGTATGTCGAAATATATTCCTCTATGCTGGTTGAGGCTTCAAGTGAAAGAAGAGAGTATCAAGGGGGTCAAAATTCAATCTAACTATCCGAATGATGAGTCATGGGTATCTATAGCTTCGTATCATCTAATAAAATGTATAGAAATAATCCATTCGAAAATTGAAGAAATGTATCGAAATATATCCCTCCATGTTGGTTGAGTCTTCAAGTGGCAGGGAGAGAGTATCAAAGGGGTTAAAATTCAATCTGACTATCTGATGGATGGATTAGGGGTGTCTATAGCTCCGTATCATCCAACAAAATTTATAGAAATAATTTGTTAAAAATTATTGAAGTGTATCGAAATATATCCCTCCGTGCCAGTTGAGGCTTCAAGTAGGAGGGAGAGAGTATCAAGGGGGTCAAGATTCAATCTAACCATCTGATGAAGTACTAATTGGAGGTATCTATAGCTTTGTATCATTAAATAGAATGTGTAAAAAAAATCCACTGGAGATTTGATAAAGTTTAGGCATGAGGTGCATTAATTACTTTAGTTTTACTATTTTAATTAATTTAGTTTCAAAGTTATTAATACTATTTTATTTTTCTTCATTACAAGATGTTGGGATATCCGGCTCTCATCTATCTGCTGCTATAGAGGACGTACAGGAGCACAAGCACAAGCAGGAGGAAGAGGATCTTCGTTGATTTTTTTAGTTTCATATGGTGTATTTATTTTTCATATTTGAGTAGTGTTATTTATACAATTATATTTTATTATAATATATAATATTAATTTTTATTTATGATGACCAAGTGGCTCGAAATATATGTTACTTATTAATTTAATTATAACGGATTTTAGTAAATATAATTGTTTGTTAATTAAATTATAGCAAGATTTAATAAATATAGTTGATGATTTTTTTAAAAAAATTAATAGTTAGGGATGGCTTTTGCGATAACAGAATATCGTCACTAAAACTATTAGCGATGGCATATTAGCAACGAATCTCCATCACTAATATTTTCAAAAAAATTTAAATAAAAATAAAAAATATTATTAGCAACGGACTTCCTGTCTCTAATGCCATCACTATAGACCATTATTAGCAACGACGGAGATGGCATTTAGATTATTAGCGACGGTGCTTAGCCATCGCTAATATCAAATTTCTTATAGTGCTTATAGATTACTGAGGGATTTTCAAGAGATTTACCAAGGATGGTAAATCTCTTGCAAATCACTCAAATATTTTTCAACGAAATTGAGTTTTGAATACAACTTAACATTTCTTGAAAATTTCTTTCTAATCACCTAGTGATTTTTCGAGGGACAGATTTCTTAGTGATATCCCTCGGTGGAAAGCTGATTTTTGGTAGTAGGTGGCAGACCTAGAGGAGTAATGATGGTGATGGTGGTGTAAAGTGATGACGAAGATGGTGGGACAATGGCACGCTCGACGAGTTGAGAGAGAGTGACTTGAAATTTTGCCCTAAATACAAAAATAACGATGAAATTTTTAGTGAGGAAATTTCATCACAAAAGAGAAACTTTTAGTGATGAAATATACTTTCGTAGCAAAAACCAAAATACTAGCGATGAAATTTTATTTCATCGTTCAATTTTGTCCAAAATCCAAAAATAGTGACGAGATTTTTAGCTATAAAAAAATTCATCATAAAAGACAGACCTTTAGTTATGAATTTTTTTCATCATGAAAACCAAAACTCTAATGACAAAATTTTTCATCATTGAAATTTGCCCTAAATCCAAAAAAATAATGATGAAATTTTTAGCGATGAACAATTCATTGCAAAACACAAATCTTTAGTGATGAAATATTTTTCATCACGAGAACCAAAACTCTAGCTACGAAATTTTTTTTCCATCGTTGAAATTTGCCCTAAATCTAAAAAAACAGCGACGAAATTTCTAACGATGAAAAATTCATCACAAAAGGCAAATCTTTAGCAACGAAATATTTTTCATCGTAAAAGCTAAAACTCTAGCGATGAAATATTTTTTTCATCATTGAAGGTCAATTTATGGTGATGGAATTTTCAACTCCATCGCAAAAAAATATAAACACTTGATTTTTCATGATGAAATATTTTTTTGTCGCAAAATATTATCTATTTGCGAAAAATTTATATTCATTGCTAAAATTTCATCGTAAAAAATTAAATTTTTGTAGTAAAATAATAAATAACTTTTATTAAAAATTATATTAGAAAAAACTCTACTGCTAATAGTAATCTTCAATAGGGCCTAAAAATACTTGAGTGAACTCGATGGCAACCTCAAGCTGGAGAATAACACTATGACTTTTTTTGGATGCAGCAACATTCAATTTGAGTATCCGTATCGGCTTTAGCATGCATGTGAGATGTGTAATTTTAAAATACTTTTGTATATATCTAGTATAATTAAATAGATAAATTTTCTCAATCGTCTTATCTTCGTTTTCTTGAACTCCTAAGTTGAAAGATGAGTTATCCAAATGTGGACCCAAAACCTCTACTAAATATTTTTGCCAAGATGAAGGGTGCCACCTGATGAACATAGGTATTTTTGACCTTGAATTTTGGACTTTTGATGCTCACAATATTTAAGATCTTTTATAAATTATGGGATAAAAATCCTATATCCTTGATTAGTTTTGTTGTCAAAGTGTTCCCATACAAAATTTTCAAATATAAATGCATACTCTATTCCTAAAGCCTATTATTGTTATTATATATAAACACACAATTTTCAAATATGAATGCATATACTCTCGTTCCTGCAGTGTATTATTATTATTATATATAAACATGAGCACGCGGGCGCACACACGAGTGCAAGGCATGGTTGAAGCTGAGAGATTTCATGTTTGAAGTGTAATGCTACCTAATTTTTGCTTGCACACATTTCTGTTACACATGTCTCGAGTATAACGGCTATAGGATTACAGATTGATCATGATGTGTTATAATTAAATTTAATTAGATTTGAATTCATAGACCGGTGAGGATTTAGGACTTAAATAACGAAGTATGTGAGGATTTGTATAGACGTATTTTTAGTCTTATATGAATTGTATAATAAAAAAATTATTTTTTACAATCTCTTTATTGATTTTTTCTTTTATTTATAACCTCTTTCCTGACTTGATTTCATGTACTTTATGAAATCTGGGTGGATAAATCCAACTGTTCTTTTTTTTTCCAAAAAAAAAAAGGGACTCCATATCTGCAAAAATGCCACTCAAGCCTCCAATTAGCTATAATGTTACATGTCATAGAAGTCCAATGAGATGTGCGCACAAATTACCTAGCTTTGTATCTCCATCAATCCTTCTTTCCCCGAGACACATTCCAAAAAATTCATCCGCACTCTCCTACAGCTATCAATTAATTATGAAATCTTGCTACGAACGATCAGAGAAATGGTAAATAGAAATTCTCACATTCGGCTTTAGATGGCGGAGTAAATTTGATTTCTTCCCATGCCACGCCTGGAAGAGGGGAAGTCCCTGCAATTTGGAGCAGAGTCTTCCATGAATCTCGAATAATAATTATAATGAAACTCATTAGACTCGTTAAAAATTTATCTTGCAGCCTGTTTGAATAATTCATCTCTCTCTCGTCAGGGGAAGGTTAAGTAGCCGTTTTCCCGCTTCACCAATATACGTCCTTCCGCACAAGTAAAGGGCACCAAGGACAAGTGCAAAGGCGTGGTGTAATCTAAGCCCAGAGCACCCATTTCTTCCACTACTACACGCTGTTGGGGTAGGTCCCCATCGCTTAGCCGATTATCAAATCTTCTCATCTCCAAGCCAACTAGAAGAGCTACACCGATTAAGTTACTGCCACTCAACCCGACTCGAATTGATGAGTCTCATCCGGCAGGATCGATACCAGACACTATCATAAACACCCGACCGACTAAGGATAGCATACTTCCAGTCGGCACAAAGCCGACTAGATTTAACATGCCACCCACTGCCCACTACACCGAATAATGCTCGCCCTGTAATCGACTTTATACTCAGTACACAGCCGACTACACCATTGGATAGCGGGGCACCACCCCCCATGGCTTTATCTTGCCGACTCTGACAATACGAGCCTCTGCCAACTAGCTGAGCACGGAGCATGGCCGTCATGCCATTTTGGCAGGCCACATCAAGGTCATGTCACTCAGACGTCATACTCTGGCCGACTAGCTGTATGCCGTGATTGGATGCTATGAATTCATTAAATGTGCCCACAAGGTCATTTATTATACCCCACATGCGGTAGCGTCCACCGCCATGTGCTTGCCGAATAGAAGGCATGCCTGCCGTCAGCATTTAAGACGTCCACGCAGCACCTGCGGCACTATACGACGGGACATGATTGATGTGATCACATATCTTTTCACCATCTACTTTACTTCCTCTATAAATAGAGATAAGCGAGGATCCCTCCAGGTACGCACACTATTTGCAACCCAGAGACTCTATCTTTTTTCTCCTCGAGCCATTTTGCTGACTTGAGCATCGGAGGATTCTCGCCGGAGCCACCTCTGGTGGGACTTCCTTTGCAAGTTTTCATTTTCCCCAGCGCCGAGCGGAGACCAGCTTTGCCGTACACCAGCAATCCCTCGCTCTCGCCTTTGGTCTTGACTATGTGCACGTTCTCCAGCGATGGCACATCATCTTCTAATGTACCAATCACAACGCATCCAGACACAGCAGCTAGTCGGCTCCAGGCTGACTATCGAAATCAGAGAAAGGTCGTAACAGTTTGGCGCGTCAGGTAGGGAAAATCGAGCAGAGAAAAATTTTCTCTCTCAATGACCTCCATGGCTAAGACGACAGTGCAGAATGCTTCTGCAGGCTCCGCTCGACATTCATCCTTGCGTGAAGTGCCTTCGACAACTCTTGGAGAACCGAGCGCTTCACGAGTGTCAGTGATGCTAGATCCTGGGTTTGCTGTCCTCATGTAGTAGGTGAAAAATCTAACGGATGACATCCACGATCTCCAGCAACAACAACAACAACAGCTGCAATAGTCGGAGGGGATTGCACCGTGTGATGCACCTTCCACGCACAGTCATCGATCGTGATCTCCAACTCGCCACTCTATACAATGCTTTTGTCGGGCGAGTTCTTAACCTGCCCGACGGTCACCACATCTAGACTCTCGATGTGCTTTGCATGCCGACTCTGACGATCGCCGGCCTCATTCCCCTCGATAAGCTTCGCACAAAGGGAAGAGGCCGTGATCTCCATTGAAATCCTCTTCTTCTGGGGAAGGCTCTACCCCAGGTTACTCGTGGCATCCTAACGTGCCGCAGTAATTGTTGGACGAGTACGATCGAAAGCTGAAGAAGTTGGATCGCTGAATGGAACAGCTCTAAACAAACCATCAGAACCCACCAACGAATTCGATATCAGTACGAGTCTGTCTTTCTCTTATGGATTCTTAATGAATCGATTCTAAGTCGGTTCAATATGCCGCAGATTGAGCTGTACGATGGCTCCACCGATCTAATCGATCATCTCAAGAGCTATAAAACTCTCATGCTCTTACAGGGGACATCCGATGCCCTCCTCTACATTTTCTTCCGGTTATGCTCTGAAAATCATGTGAGCATGGTACTCCGGACTTCAACCGGAAAGCATTAACTCCTTTGAGCAATTCGAACAGTTATTTGTGGTGTACTTCAATACTAACCAGAAAGTACCGTGGACCACCGATAGCCTTTCTCCATCAGGCATAGGATGGGGAATCTTTACGCAATTTCATAGTGCATTTCAATACCACTGCCTTGGAGGTCAAGGACCTTGACAAATCAACAGCCATCGTAGCCATGAAGTAGGGACTGCGAAGCTTCAAGTTCATCTACTCTTTGGACAAGATGCTTCCTCAGTCCTTCATCGAACTCCTTGAGCATGTGCAAAAGTACATCAGCACTGAGGAGGCTGTGGTTGATCGATGTGAGTTCAAGGGTAAGGCCAGAAGAAGAAGGCAAGGAAGGAGGGGATCTCTGGGGAGCTTAGTCGGGTCCACACCAAGGAGGCTCCACCTCCCCGATCAAACCTGAAGCCCAAGAACCCCATCAACAAGTATAATTTCTACACTCCTTTGACTATTCCTTATGCATAGATCCTCATGGAAATTGAAGGGGAGAACTTCCTTCGACGACCCCAACTGATAAGATCAAAGCCTGTATCTCATGACCGGAAGTGCTACTGTCGGTTCCATTGTGACTATGGTCACAATACCGAAGAGTGCCACCAGTTAAAAAATAAGATTGAAGACCTAAGCAGATAGGGGTATCTCGGGAAGTACGTATGAGAGCGACCTGTGCAGTTGTCTTTCGATCCACCACCACGGTCTCAACCCGAGGATGAGAATCACACTCAACCTATAGCAGGCGTGATCAATATGATCTCGATAGGACCATGACTCCAAGGGGCAGACGACTTTGAAAGCACCTCAAACTACCAGCGGGCCGACAATGACATTGTCTTTACTGAAGTGAATCTGCGAGGAGTCTAGACTCTCTACAATGATACTATAGTTGTATCAATGATGATAGCCCACTATGATGCAAAATGATGTCTAGTTGTTAATGAAAGTTTTGCTGATGTGATTTTCTATAATTGCCTCTTCCAAATAAGACTCTCCTCTAACCTCGTCAAACTAGTGAATGTACCTTTAGTTGGCTTCACAGGTGACTCGATCAAAGTAGAAGGTGAGATAGAACTCCCTATCACGGTCAGGCAACCACCTCGACAGTCGACCGTACGTCTCAACTTCCTTATAGCTCGAGTCCCATCTGCTTACAATGTCATCTTGGAATGGCCCAGACTAAATGCGCTTTGAGCAATCATCTCCACATACCATCTGTTCGTGCGCTTTCCAATAAGGAAGAAACTGACAAGATGCAAGGAGTTCAATAGCTAGCCCGATAATGTTACTTATGTTGAGAATTATGTTCCAAAATCAATCGTCAATATATTGACAATTGAGCTTATTGATGTAATTATATATAAATTATTAAATAATAAATATTTTTAATTTTCATCACTTTGTGTACATCTTCTTTGAACTCTTGAGTTGTGATGAAGTCCTTAGGACTATTTGAATCGATATAGGAGGAAATATCGTTTAATCTTTAAATTTTATTCACGGTCAAATGATATGATATTATTAGGACGATAGCTATATTAAGTGTATATCGATGTGTGCCATGTATGTTGATTGTCTTCTTAACCAAGTAGTGTAGAGATACTAGCATGGCATGCAAGTGAGATATAAGTGTATATCTCAATAAATATAATCAACTATGAAGCACTCTGCTATCAAGAGTAGCTCACAAAGGATATAGGTACAAGTATCTTTTCAGCTTGAGATCATCATGGTAACTTACAAGTAACTCACTGTGCTTTGATATCGGACTATCTGAATTTTTAATTCAGTGATGAAAGATTTTTGGACACAGTCAAGTAGTTGTAAAGTCATTATGTGAGTCAAGATGGAATTGACCCTCCGAATAAGTAGGAGTTAATGCATTACTGTATTTAATTCAGTAAAATCTTGATAGGGATAATCCATGTGATGAATTTGAAAAGTTGAAATATAATGTGAATAATTTTTTAAGATTGATAGTTAAACCCAAGGTCATCTTGAGTATTAGGGTCAAAGAGATGAATTATACGGTAATCATATATCAATGGATTCTTGAATGTTGCTCATGTTGGAAAATGTGTCCTAAAGCCAATTGTCAGCCTATTGACGATTGTGTTCATGTTATAAATTATATATAAATATTTATTAATAAAATTATTTGATATTTTATTATAAATTGATCATCTTGAAACTCTTGTATTGTAATGAAGTCCTTAGGACTATAATTAATCGACAAAAGAGGATTTGTCGTTAAGTCCTTAAAAATATTTGTGACCAAACGATACGCTATTACTAGGACGATAGCGATATCAAGTATAGGTCGTTGTGTACCATATGAGTTGGTTGTCTTCTTAAACAAAGAGTGTGGAGATACTGTTATGGCATGCAGATGGAATATAGGAGTACATTCACATCGAACGTGATTATATGCCAAGCACTCTGTTGTCAAGAGTAGCTCGTGAAGGATATGGGTATAAGTGTCTCTCAAACCTGAGACCATCACAATGACTTGTAAGCAACTCACTATACTTTAGTATCGGATCATCTGAGTTTCTAACTCAGTGATGAAAGGATACTGGGTGCAGTCAAGTACTTGTCAAGTCGATGTGTGAGTCAAGATGGAATTGGCCTTCTGAATTAGTAGGAGATACGCATCAGTGTATTTCAATTCAGTAAAATTTTGACCAGGATAATCTATGAGATGAATTTGAAAGGTTGAAATATAATATAGTTGACTAAATTAGGGTTGACAGTTAAACTCTAGGTCACTTTGAATATTTGGATCAAAGGGATGAATTATACGATAACCATACGCCAGTAGGTTCTAGAAGGTTATTTTGCAATACTTTGACCTATTCGATCATCGGATCATCATTGCTAGATAGATACATCGATTGGTATAGGATGTTATTCCTATGCTACCAGCTTAGGTTCGAACCTATAGGGTCACACACATTAGAAGATTTGATCAATACTAATGACTGAAGAGTCCAATTGGATTGTGACTTTGGTGAAGAGTCCTACTCGGACTTTATGGGAGAGTCCCATTGGGATTGGGACTCTACTATTAATGAAGAATTTATTAGTAATTAGATTACTAATTGACTCAATTTGATTGAACAAAGATCTTTGGATCAAGTCTAATTGAATTAGATTTAGTTCGACTCTGATTGGATTTGATATGATCGAGCTTGATGACAAGAAAATTTGATCCTAACTCGATCAAATTTTTGACTCTACTAATTTCTAATTGGATTAAAAATTTGATGAGATATTTGAGTTTCTAATTGAATTAGGTTCATTTCTATCAATGGTTCAATCCAAATTTGATTTGGACTAGAATCAGAATTAAAAATGAAGAGTCCTTGTCAACTTGAACTCTATCCTTATCTTTTGCGCCACTCCTGAACCCATGCCGATTTCTCCTTGCCTAATTGAATTTGGGTTGTGATTTTTGACATCATGATAGAGGGTCCAATATGAGTAGATGACAATATTTGATGAGTCATGATCTTATCTCCTGCCTAATTCGAATGTGATCTGAATTAGAGATAAGATGTAAACTAGAAAAAAATTTATATATGAAATATTGTTGGCACCATATTATTTTTTTTCTTACTTTTCTTGAAGAATTATTTGGCATATGAGACTCTAGAATCCTTCTCCACATCTTAGTGATTTTTCAAATTTTTGGGATGCCAAAAGATAGTTTTGGCATGGACTATTGGCACCCTTCTTTGGAAAACCCTAATTCCTAGTTTATAAAAAGGGATCCTCTCTCTTGGATGTCTCATGATCAATTCTCTTACTATTTTTTGATTTTTCAGAGCTCTTCTCCTCCTCCTCTCTTCCTCCTCCAGATTATTTACTATTTTGGAGTGTCCAAGGCGCTTGAAGAAGAAAGAAGAGATCAACTGTCGAAGTTGCTCGCAGACTAGCATCTCCGAGCCCCTGATCTGCGTCAGTCTTCGCATGAATTTTTTTATGGAGGCCAGATGACTCTGTATAATTATGAGCGACCTGAGGAACATCTTTCTAATTATTGGACCAGAGGAGATCAAGATCAAAATTTATTTGATAATGATCTCTAACTTATTTTGATCGCTATGGTAGATCTAATAGTTTGATCTAGATTTTCAGTATCGATGATATCGATGTGTGTTTTACATTCAGATCTAAAATATATATTTTTCATATCAAAGATCATGATGTGGTAGTATAAGATTAGTCTTATGCATGTGATTAGGATTAAATTATTTAATCATTCATTTTTGTCGCACAAAATTTAAATTATATGTACTATACTACCGTATATTCCTTCAACTAATATCAGAGCCAGATTATTTTGATGTGAATTAATATAACTTTAGATCTATTTTTTTATTTGATCTAATTATTTATGATTTAGATTAGATCTAAATTAGTTATTTTCAGATCTGATTATTATCTATTTAGATTAGATGTTCTGAGTAGCAAGATACTCGGATTAGGTAATCATCAGGCCGTCTGGTCATAGGAGTAAGTAGGATTTCATGACTCTCTCTTTTCATTCAATGGGATGCTCTTCATGGTATGTAGGGGTGCCATTGTGAGGTCCCATGAAGAAGAAAGCGAAAGAAGAAAACTTACTTCTTACAAAATACTAGATCTTGAAATCTTAGGTGTTGTTGTATGTGATGCAAGTTGTGAAGAAACTAGTTATATCTAATCTTGTTTAATCAAAATTATTTTG
>KE505961.1:178920-203577 GCA_000441515.1 Elaeis oleifera | reverse complement strand
GACTCAAATATATAAACATGATTTCTTTCAAATCTATATTCAAAATATTAAATTACCTCCAATAGATTACAAATCTTCTGTTCTTGCTCTTGAGGCTTCCGAATTAGAACTCGATAAATTATGATTTGCCCTGAAATACAATAAATTTTTTTCAAATCAAATCATTAGTAACCCCTCAAATATTTGTAATCATCAAAATCAATTCAAGGAGCAACAATACCATATGAGTTGGTTCTCCTCTTAACCAAAGAGTGTGGAGACACTGTTATGACATGCAGATGAAATGTAGGAGTATATTTGCATCGAACATGACCATGTGCCGAGCACTCTGCTGTCAAGAGTAGCTCATGAAGAATATAGATATGTGTCTCTCTAACCTAAGACCACTATGGTGAATTGTAAACAACTCACTATACTTTAGTATCAGACCATCTGAGTTTCTAACTCAGTGACAAAAGATACTGGGTGCAGTTAAGTACTTATCAAGTTGGTGTGTGAGTCAAGATGGAATTGACCTCTCTGAATTAGTAAGAGATATGGCTGATCATATGGCTAATCAACGATTGAGAATCATTTCAGAGTATAACTATCAATTTGATTGATGATTAACCTTATACAAAAGTTATAATAAATTACTTTGCTAATAGTTGATGAATTACAAAAAATTGATTAGTAATTAGATTGTTAATTAGTTAATTTGATTGAGCATTAAGATTTAGATCAAGTCTAATTGAATTAAATTCAATTAGGTTTGATCCGATTAGGTTATGAGATGACATAATCGCTAAGGGTGTTCGATTTTTGATTTGATCGAAACTTAAACTCGATTAATTTCTAATTTGATTAGGATTTAATCGAGATAATTTGTTATCTAATCAAATTAGACTCAATGGTCTGAATGGGTCTAACCTTGCTTAGTTTGGTGGAGAACCTAAGATAAAATTCAAGTTTAAATAGATTTGAACCAAAGCCCTTGCGCCACCCTATCTCTGCGCCCTTCATTTCTTCACGCGAGAAATGTTTCTGCATGAATATTTCTCAAGCCTAGAAGAGGATTGTCACCCACTTTCTGATCCCTTTTGGATTTGGATGAGGTTGGTTTAAAATTTAAGTTCAAGTGGTTTGAATTTAGATTTTAACTTGGAGTCCAAATCTTGTTGGACTCTTCCCAATGCCGACCTCTCTTCCCATGCATGAGCAATAATTTTGCATGATATTTTTCCATGCCAATCTAATATTTCTCACCTCTCTTTTGCACCCCTTTGGGATAGGATAGGATTAGTTGGATTTTAAATTCAAATAGGTTTGAATTTGAACTAAACTATCTTATGTTTATCCTATCCTATCTCATCTCCACACCTAGATTAAATACCTCTTAATTTTGTGTGACAGATGTTGGGATTTTATTGTGGAAAATTATTTTTGAGTGAGAGGGGCGTGAAACAGAGAGGGGCAGGTCACTCTGTGTGGTAGAAAGAGAAAAATTGTTTCCTCTCTGGGTGTGAGTTCTAGGGTGGGGTTCTAGGATTTTGGCTCTAGATTTTTGTGAGAGAAAAAATCAAGAGGATCTTGTTCCATACTTTCTACACCATCGCCTCCTCCTATTTTTCCATCTTCTAATCTGAAAGAGTCCAGGCGATCTAAAGAAAGGAACACAAATCAGCCATCCAATACCTTTCGCACAAGCTAGCACTCCCGAGAGAGGACGATCTGATCAGGGCTTCAAGCGGACATCCTATAGAGACTGAACATGTGGTACTGCTCCTCGATATCAGAAAGAACCTGTTACCACATCTATTAACAATAGTAATCATCAACCTATGCTCTGGTAAAGAATCTGATCTCTGTAGATAGGATTTACCATTGATTAGTTTGCTTGTTTCAGATTCGATCTGCTTGCATGATTGATTTGATCAATCACATATAAAATAGATGTTGCATTTATTCATATCATATGATCCTTATTTAGTAGTTTCTAGATCAGATCTAGGACATGTAAATAGATTAAAATATTTAATTTGTAGTCTTTTGCTAAAATTTTTTGAAAATACATACTTTGAACTGCCGATTTTTTCTTCAAATATTATCAGAGCTATATTTTTTATGACATGTATATTTTGCATATAATCTAATTTAATTATTTAGATTAGATCTAAATAATTAATCTTAATTTTGAGTAGTGTAATAGTCGAATTGGGTAGATCACCATAGCCATTCGGTCATAGGAGAAAGTAAGATTTTATGGCACTCTCCTCCCATTCAATGAGATTCTCCTATGACATGTAGGGGTACTGTATGGTTAATTTTATGAAGATGAACAATGAAAGGAGCTTAAAAATTTATTTTAGATCTGATATATTGTATGTTAGATCTGAAATTAATTTTCAGTTGATTGTATGATAATTTATAAAATATTTTATAAATTTAAATAATTTTAAAAATCGAATCTCAACTCATGTCAGTCTAAGACTTAATTAAGAATTAAGTGATCTAGATTTGAGAATCAAAGATCTAAGGCCTAATTTTTATAAATCATGGGTTTATGGGTTAGCTCGAGTCAAGTCCGTTTAACTGGGTTAGACCTAGAGTTAAAATCATTGATAATGGACTATGTTAGTAACTGATCAAATCTAATTAATAGTTAATTTTGATTGGATCAATTCTTCTCATGATTAATTCTCAATAGTTGTAGTAGTCAGAGTCCATGTCTTTGATTAGACTAAGATGGACCTTGATCAAAGCTCCACGGTCGAACCCAAGTTTATAAGTTGATCGAATTAAATTAATTAACCAGTTGGTATTTAAGGTAAGTATGGCAATCTTGATTGGTGATCATTAATTGGGAGCTACTCGCATAGATTGAGTCTATGGTGAGTTAATGGCATATCCCTTCCACCGATCTCACTTATCTAGCCAACATGATGAATCATATTTTGATTAGATCACTAATGATTAGGGTTGATCCATGCTAGCTAAAAATCAGTATGACTGATTTAGGTGCCCCTAGTTTGACTTGTCTGTAGTCCTCTTCATGACTTAGTGAAGTCAGTGGAAAGATTTATGACTAGTCGAGTGGACTAGCTCATATCTAGTCTTCTTTGATCTGACTTGGTGAAGTCAGTGGAGGATTAAGATTAACTGATCAGTCTTTTCTCTTCTCTCAATATATCTAACTAAATCTTCTAAAATTATTAGGTCTCTAAAAATAAATAGTTATGGTGATAACTAGATCATAACCTCCCATTAAGTTGGATGATAATGGGTCCAATAGTTTAGATGATCATTAGAGGTGCCACATGCTTGGTGCTCATCTGGATGTTGGAATTATCACTCATAATATGTTAGTTTAGATGTGTCTTTCTAACGATGGTCAGGTTGGCCAAGCCACACTCAGACCTGATCATTCGTTAGTCAGATGCACTGAATTTTGATATGTTAATGGTTGGATCTAAATAGAACTTTTAGTGGAGACACCACACGCCTGCTGAAGAGGAGCCTGAGGCAGAATTAACTACTAAAAATTATTTGATGAATAATTGGTTAAAAATCTATCCATGGGTGCACAAGGATTGGCTGAGCCACATTCAAACCCATGTGCAGCCTGTGAGGATTCTAGTACCCATTAAAGAATTAGTGTAATTCTTCAAATTGGATGTAGAGGCTATCAATTCGAATAAAATAGTAAGAGAATCTTTAGACTAAAGTCTATGTCTTTAGACTTAATCAGTTTATATACTAATTAGATTTTTATTTTTCTTATAGTTATAGCCACCACTTCGTCGCTCTGATCACTATTAGATAGTGATAAATTAATGAGATCCAATTTCGATAGTTGGTATTAAAAACTCAAAATTATCTTGGAGCATGAATAAATCTTGTATGTGCTGACAGATTTGACACCCGTGGAGCTAGCTTCGAACATTCGTAGTACGGTCTGAGATACTTATCAAAAGTGACTCAATTATTGAACCATGGTGCGTTGCATAATGCTGACAGCTATGAATGATGAGTTCAGCCGTAAATTTGAGAATGTTTAGTCACAAGATATGATTCAAATATTGAACAAGTTCTTTAGCACGTCTGATGATGTTGAGAGGCACAAGATGAGTTATGCTATCTTTAACGCTCAAATGAGGGAAGGAGCATTAGTCACTAATCATGTACTATACATGATCAAGATGATTGAGCACCTAAGCAAGCTCAGCTTTTTCCTGCATGAGTAGTTAGGGAAGGATGCAATTTTAAACTCTCCGTCAAAATCTTACCTCCCTTTCCTTACTCATTATAGAATGATAAAGCCTACAGTCAACTACCATGATTTATTGGGTTGCTGCAGAACTTTGAGAAGGATCACCAGCTCCATAAAGAGTCGGTGAATGTGGTAGGAGGATCTTCTTCTAGACATCAACCCTTTAAGAAAGAAAGAAAATAAGAAGAATAAAAGAAGATGTAAAGTACTGGGGCATCCAAGCCTAGTCAGATCAAGAAACTCAAGTCCGATCAAAGTCAGATGGAATATTTCTACTGCAAAAAGTAGGAGCACTGAAAGAGGAACTATCCTCAATACATTATCTCTCTAGATCCAAACAGGCCGAGAAAGAAGTAAGCTGTTGTTGGACAAAGTAATTATACGATAACACTTTATAATTTCTCTATTTATGATTCTACTACCTGGGTATTAGATACCAGAAGTTCTTTCAATATATGCAATTTCTTGCAGGATCTGCAAGTCACTAGGAGATTGAAGAAGGTAAAAGATTTCTTAATGTTGGAGATAGAAGATCAGTTCCAATTCTAGTGTTAAGGATTATTAAGCTTGTATTCAAGTCTAATATAATTATTCTTAGTAAATATCATTTTGTCCTTTATTTTATTGAATATTATTTCTGTAGGCCTTTTGATTATGAACGATTATGAGATTTTAATAAAAAAATTTTAATATCATTGTGAATGGTGTTAATCTGATAAATGGATAACTGAACTATGAAATTTATATATTGTCACAATCTGTTAGTATAATATACACATCTGGCAAATGTCTTAAAATTGATGATATCTTCGATATCTACCTTTGGCACTATGGGTTAGGTCACGTTAACAAGAACAGAATAAATAAGTTGACTCAAGAGAAAATTTTCAAAGTCAATGATTGTGAATCACTTTCAATCTATGAGTTCTGTTTCTTGAAAAATTATTAAATCATCTTTACTGAAAAAGTGAATGAGCCAGTGAAGTTCTAGATCGAATACATACTGATGTATGTGGATCTATGAACATGAATGTCAGAGGTGAGTATTATTACTTCATTATGTTTACCAATAATCTATCGAGGTATGGGCACGTCTACCTAATGATATATAAGTCTGAATCATTTAAAATGTTCAAACGGTTCCGTAATGTGGTAGAAAATAAACTGAAAAGAGTATTAAAATCTTCAGTCTGATCAAGGAGGTGAATACCTCTCCAGTGAGTTTCTAATATACATAGAAGAGAATGAAATTCTCTCGCAATGGATCCCTTCTAGAATACCATGACATAATGGTGTCTCGAAAAGAAAGAATTGAACACTGTTAGATATGATTCGGTTCATGATGGGCTTTACAAGTCGGTCGATCTTCTTTTAAGGATGTGCACTTAAATCGGCTTGTTATATACTTAATAAAGTTTCGAGCAAGTACGTAAGTAAATATTACATGAGATGTGGACAGAGCGTAAATCAGTACTCTCTCACCTTAAGGTTTGGGGGCGTCTGGTTTATGTTAAATGTTTAAAATAGATAAGCTTGGATCTAGGTCTGACAAGTATCTATTTATAGGGTAGAGACTAAGAGGTATTACTTCTACCTTGCTGATGAACAAAAGGTGCTCGTCAGCAATAGGGCAGTCTTTTTGGAAAAAAAATTTTTGGAAAAGAACTAATGCCTCTAAGGTTGAACTTAATGAAGTTCAATCAGTAGAAGAACCGATATAATCTAGTAAACCTATAGAGTCGGATTTGATTAGATTAAATCTGAAATCTGTTGTAGAGACATCTTTGAGAAGATCCGATAGAGTACCGCATCAATCGGATAAATACTACGATTTTTTAATCCGAGATGGTGATCCTGTTGAACTCAAAGAGAACAACGAGGATCCGATCATCTATATGGATGCAATGCAGAGGTCTAACTCCGATAAGTAGCTAGAAGCTATGAAATTCGAAATAAAGTTCATGAAGGTCAACGATGTATGGACATTGATTGACCACCTGAAGGGATAAAATTTATAGGGTGTAAGTGGATCTTCAAAAAGAAGAGAGGAGTAGATGGGAAGGAAGAGATCTATAAAGTTCATTTGGTGTCAAGGGCTATCGTCAGTATTATGGTATTGACTATGATGAGATATTTTTCTTGTGGCAATACTCAAGTTCATTCAGATCATGTTTGCGATAGCAACACACTTGGACTATGAAATCTGATAAATAGATGTGAAAACAACCTTCCTAAATGGATAGTTGGAAGAAGAGGTATATATGATATAATCTGAAGGTTTCATATCTATAGATGAGTCTAAGGTATACAAACTTCAAATATCCATTTATAAACTGAAGTAGGCATCTCAAAGTTGGAACATACATTTTGACAAAGTGATCAGAATGTATGACTTCATTAAGAATGGAGAAGAGCCCTGCATATACAAGTGAGTTAATAACTCTGTGGTAGTATTTTTATTTGTATGTGGATGATATTCTCTTAATCAAAAATGACATCCTACATTATAGAAATAAAATTTAACTATCGTCACAGTTCTCCATGAAGGACTTGAGAGAAGCATCCTATATTCTAAGAATGAAGATCTATAGAGATAGATCTAAAAGGTTGCTTAGGTTATCCTAGTCTACGTATATTGATACTATACTGAAACAGTTCAGCATAGAGAATTCTAAGAAAGACTATCTTCCGATAGATCATGAAATTTCTCTCTCGAAAAAGAATTATCCGATAACTCCTCAAGAGAGAGCTTATGAGTAGAATTTCATATGCTTCGATAGTGAAATCTATTATATATGTCATAATATGTACGAGATCAGATGTGGCATACTCACTAAGGATAGTGAGCAGAGATTAGTCTGATCCAGGTGAGAACTATTGGAAGGTTGTAAAGACCATCCTTAAGTATTTGAGAAATACTAAGGATCAGTGGCTTGTTTATGGAGAATCTAACTTAAAACTTATGAGATTTATAGACTCTAATTTTCAGTCAGATCATGATGATAGTAAGAGCATGTCGAGATATGTATATATCCTGAATGATGAAGTAGTCTGCTGAAAAAGTTTCAAGCAGCACACCATGGCTGACTCTACTTGTGAGATAGAATATATCGCAATATCTGATGCTGTGAAAGAAACTGTGTAATTACAAAAGTTCATCGATGAGCTCGAAATGGCACCCTCTCTTGATGGTCCTGTTTTATTGTACTGCGATAGCATTGACGTCATTGCTCAAATGAAGGAGTCAAAGTCACATCAGCACACTAAGCACATTCTGCGCCGCTGTCATCTGATCCAGAAGATCGTAGATCGAGGTGACATCGACCTTCAGAAGATCGATCGAAAGGAGAACCTAGCTGATTCATTTACTAAAGCCCTCGGTGTCAAGAAGTTCGAAGATTATAAATTGAAAATGGATATATGATACTATACCGATTGACTTTAGTTTAAGTGGGAGTTGTTGAAAATTATGTCTCAAAATCAATCGTCAGCCTGTTGACGATTGAGCTCATTGATGTAATTATATATAAATTATTAAATAATAAATATTATTAATTTTTATCATTTTGTGTAAATCTTCTTTGAACTCTTGAGTTGTGATGAAGTTCTTAGGACTATTTGAATAGATATAGGAGGATATATTGTTTAATCCTTAAATCTTATTCATGACCAAATGATATGCTATTATTAGGATGATAGCTATATCAAGTGTAGATCAATGTGTGCCATGTGTATTAGTTATCCTCTTAACTAAGTAGTGTGGAGATACTGACATGGCATGCAAGTGAGACGTAGGTGTATATTTCACTGAACGTGACCAATTGTGGAGCACTCTGCTGTCAAGAGTAGCATACGAAGGATATGGATATAAGTGTCCCTTCGATCTGAAATCACTACGGTGACTTGTAAGCAACTCACTGTACTTTGATGCCAGACTATTTGAATTTCTAATTCACTGATGAAAGATTTTTGGGCATAGTTAAATACTTGCAAAGTCAGTGTGTGAGTCAAGATGGAATTGACCTCTCTGAATAAGTAAGAGTTAATGTATCACTATATTTTAATTCAATAAAATCTCGATCAGGATAATCCATGTGATAGATTTAAAAATTAAATACAATGTGGATGATCTTTTCAAGATTGACAGTTAAACTTTAGGTCATCTTGAGCATTAAAGTCAAAGGGATGAATTATACGGTAACCATATGCCAATGGATTCTTGAATGTTACTTAGTAATCTTTCGAACTATCCGAATATTGGATACCATTGCTAGATGGTCATTTTGATTGGTACAGAAAAGTTATTCTTGTGTTAACAGTATAGGTTCGAACCTATGGGATCACACTCAAAAAAAATTTCTAACGGATCAGGTGGCTGATCGATGATTGAGAATTATTCTAGGATATAACCATCAATTCGATTGATGATTAATCTTATGTAAAGTTATAATAAATTAATTCGCTAATAGTTGATGAATTATGAGAGGATGAATTAGTAATTAAATTACTAATTAGCTCAATTTGATTGAGTATTGAGATTTGGATTAAGTCTAATTGAATTAGATTCAATTAAGTTTGATTTGATTAGGTGAGATGACGTAATCACTAAGGATGTTCCATTCCTAATTTGATTGAAACTTGAACTTGATTAATTTTAATTTGATTAAAATTTAATCAAAATAATTTGTTATCTAATCAGATTATGTTCAATGGTCTGAATGGGTCTAACCTAACTTAGTTCGTTGAAAACCTAATTGGATAAAATTCAAGTTTAAATAGATTTGAACCAATGCCCTTGCGCCACCTTATCTCGGCGCCCTTCATTTTTTCATGCGAGAAATGTTTCTCATGCCCAGAAGAGGATTGTTGCCCACTTTTTGATCCTCTTTCGATTTGGATGAGTTTGGTTTAAAATTTAAGTTCAAATGGTTTGAATTTGGATTTTAACTTGAAGTCCAAATCTTGTTGGACTCTTCCCAACACCGACCTCTCTTCCCATGCATTAGAAACAATTTTATATGATGTTTTCCATGCCAATCTGATGTTTCTCGCCTCTCTTTTGCACCCCCTTGAGATAGGATAGGATTAGTTGGGTTTTGAATTCAAATAGGTTTGAATTTGAACTAAACTATCTTATATTTATCCTATCCTATCTCATCTCCATGCCTAGATTAAATACCTCTCAATTTTGTGCGACAAATGTTGGGATTTTACCATGGAAAATTGTTTTTGAGTGAGAGGGAGTGTGAAACAGAGAGGGGAAAGGTCACTTTGTGTGACAAAAAGAGAAAAACTATTTCCTCTTTAGGCGTGAGTTCTAAGGTAGGGTTCTAGGGTGTCGGCTCTAGATTTTTATGAGAGAAAAATCAAGAGGGTCTTGTTTCATACGTCCTACACTACCACCTCCTTCTATTGTTCTATCTTTTGATCTAAAAGAGTCCAAACGATCTAAAGGAAGGAGCACAAATCAGCCATCTAGTATCTTTCATGCGAGCTAGCACTCCCGGAGAAGGATGATCTGATCAGAGCTTCGAGCAAACATCCTATAGAGGTTGGACGTGCTGTGCGGCTTTTCTGTATCAGAAAAATCTATTACCATATCTATTAGCAGTGGTGATCATCAATCCATACTACGATAAAGAATCTAATCTCTATAAATAGGATCTACCGTTGATTAGTTTGCTTGTTTCAGCTTCGATCTGCTTGCATGATTGATATGATCAATCGCATATAAAATTAGATGTTACATTTATTCATGTCATATGATCCTTATTTGATAGTTTCTAGATCAGATCTAGGGTATGCAAATGTATTAAAATGTTTAATCTGTTGTCTTCTACTAAAATTTTTAAAATGCATTAGTTTCTAGATTAGATCTAGGGTATGCAAATGAATTAAAATGTTTAATCTGTTGTCTTCTACTAAAATTTTAAAAATACTTGCTTTGAACTATCAATTTTTCTTCAACTTAACTAGCCTCCAAGGAACAAAGCCAGCTGAAACTCTTCTCATTGATGACGAACTGGATCAAAGAGAAGAAGAAAGCCATGTAGAGCCCGTAGAACAACTCATCTCTGTACCCCTCAATGGTGACAATCTGACTAAGACTATTCAAGTCGGATCCTCATTGAGCGATGAATTATGAGAGAAACTCATCGATTTTTTGAGGAAGAATGCCGACGTCTTTGCCTGGTCTGCTTCCGACATGCCAGGCATCCCTCCAAAAGTCATTGTCTATCGACTTAATGTCGATCCTGACTACAAGTCGATGAGATAAAAGAAAAGAAGCTTCACTCCTAAGTGACAGAAGGCCATCGACGAAGAGGTTGACAAACTGCTGGCAGCCGACTTCATCTGTGAGGCACCCTATCCGGATTGGCTCGTGAATGTCGTGATGGTCAAGAAGACAAATGATAAATGGTGGATCTGCATCGACTACACCAACTTGAACAAAGCTTGTCCCAAAGATAGCTTTTCACTTTCATGGATTGATTAGTTAGTTGACGAGACATCCGATCATCAGCTAGTTAGCTTCATGGATGCTTTCTCTGACTTCAACCAGATCTAGATGGCGCCCGAGGATGAGAAGAAACAATATTATCACCGACAAGGGTCTCTACTGCTACAAAATCATGCCATTTGATCTTAAAAATATCGAAGCTACATATCAAAGACTGGTCAACAAAATCTTCAAAGATCAGATTGGATGTAACATGGAGGTCTACATCGACGACGTGCTTGTAAAAAGCACTGAAGTTGCCCTCCATATCAATGACTTGGCAGAATCTTTTGATGTCCTGAGGAAGTATCAGATGAAGCAAAATCCGACTAAGTACACCTTCGGCATCACGTCGAAGAAGTTTTTTGGCTTTATCGTGATGAAGTGAGACATCAAGGCCAACCTGAGAAAATCAAAACGGTCCTTAATATGAAGCCTCCAACTTCTTGACTGGACATCCAGAGATTAGCAGGACGCATCGCATCCTTAAGCCAGTTCATCTCTAGGTCTGCAAAGTGATGTCTTCCTTCTTCAAGATCCTCAAGAAGATGAAAGACTTCACCAAGATGGAGGATTGTCAAAAGACCTTCGATGACTTGAAGCAATACCTTAGCTTTCCCCACTCCTGACAAAGCCCAGCATCGGTGATGAATTATTCATGTATGTAGCGATAACTTCTGAAGCTGTCAGCTCGAGAAGAAGGCAAAACATAGAAGCCCATTTACTACATCAGTCCGGTGCTGTGCGCTGTCGAAACAAGATACTCTCGCATTGAAAAGGTTGTATTTGCAATCATAACAACTATTCATCGACTATGACCCTACTTCCAAGTCCATTCAGTAAAAGTCTTGGCCGACCTCTCCCTGAGGACTCTATCTCAATGATCAGACACCTCGGAGAGAATGGCCAAGTGGATGGTTGAGCTCATCGAGTTCGATCTTTATTTGTTTCGAGATCTTTGATGAATGCCCAAATTCTTGCTGATTTCATCATCGAGTGTACTCCAACCAACGATGGCTAAGTCGAAAACCACTCTCGAGAAACACTCAAGATCCAGCATGGATTCTATATGTGGAAAGAGCTTCAAATGCTCAAGGATGTGGCGCGGGCTTGATTCTGACCAACATCGATGGAATGGTGATCGAGTATGCCCTATGATCCGATTTTAAAGCTTCAAACAATTAAGCAGAGTACGAAGCCCTAATAGTCGAACTAAAGATCGCTAGAGATCTCGATGTGAAATGCTTACGGGTGTTCACCAACTCACAACTCATCGTCGGATAGTCTCGAGGAGAATATGCAGTCTGAGATCCTGTTCTCTCCAGATATCTGCAAAAGCTCGTCTCTACAACCACACTTTGACTATTCGAGATCTTCCACATCCCTCATTTGGAGAATGCCCGAGCCAATGTCTTGTCTTGTCTCACCACCTCCGGTTGTGAAGAGCTTGGAAAATTTCATCGAATATCTCGAGAGCCCAAGCATGGACTTAGAGGAGGAAGTTCATTAAGTTCAAGTCAGACATGAACCAAGTTGGATCGACCCATTCATCAACTACTTTGTAGATGGAACCCTTTCGACTGATCCTGCTGAGGCATGCTGACTAAAGAGATAGCAACTCGGTACGTGATCATCGACGATCAGCTCTATAGAAGATCAGCATCCTTACCTCTGCTTAAGTGTCTCTGACCTTTCGAGGCCAACTACGCTCTTCGGGAGGTTCACAAAGGCATCTAAGGCAACCACTTGGGGGGCAAGTCGCTATTTTATAAAGTTCTCCGACAAAGATACTATTGATCGACTATGCAGAACGACACTTACGACTTAGTGCAGAAATACGACCAATGTTAAAGATTCTCCAACATTCAGAGACTCCCGTCTAGTCATCTTACAATCATTTCGGCACCTTGGCCATTTGACCAATAGGGAGTCGATATACTTGATCCATTCCTGCCTACCAGTGGATAGAGAAGATTTCTCATAATGACCATCAACTACTTCACCAAATGGATGGAAGCCGAACCACTGGTGCAAATAACAGAGCAAAAGACCATTGACTTCCTATGAAAATCTATCTGTTGATTCAGTCTACCCCAAGTAATCATCGCTGACAATGACTGATAGTTCAACAACACCAAATTTGAAAACTTTTGTGTGAAGTACTATATCATCCACAAACTTACTTCAATCGGTCATCCAAAATCCAATGGAGAAGCTGAGACAACCAACAAGATAATTCTACAAGGTCTGAAAGTGAAAATCAGTCAAGCCAAAGGAAGCTGGGCCGATAAACTCTACAGCATCCTATGGTCTTACCGAATGACTCCTTAGATTCCAACTAGAGAAATTTCATTCTAGTTGGCATTTGAGATAGAAGCTATAATCCCAATCGAAATTGATCTACCTTTAACTAGAGTGGAATGCTATGATAAATCCGCCAACTCAGACAAGAGATGAGCCGACTTGGACCTGCTCGAAGAAATTCAGAAATAAGCTCAACTAAGGATGGCATCCTACCAACAGAGGATTGCTCGGTACTACAACTACTGAGTCAAACCAAAAATCTTTCGATTAGGAGACTTAGTCCTCAAAAGAGCCGAAATCTCCAAATCGATAAATTGAAAAAAATTATCTCTGAATTGGAAAGATCCCTACAAGATCTCAACAGTTTTGTGATCAGGGTCCTACAGAATCAAGAGCCTGAATAGTATGAAAATCCCTCAAACCTAGAATGTCAAGAATCTATGGATGTACTATCAATAAAAAACTTTATCAATAAAAAGGTCTTCTTCCTATAATTCTATGCCTAATTGTTTGAGTACTCAAAAATCTATAATTTAACTACTCCCTGGTTGACTAGTATCCGACTAAGCGTTAGTCGGCTGATATCCGATTGATGAAGCTGGGGGTGGGCCCATTTTTACACGAGTAGGTCTATCAACTGCGACCACATCTGCTAAGGCTTAAGAGCTGCAGCATTCAGTTGAACATGAGACCTAGGCAAAATCATTGCATTATTCGGCTAATATTCGATTAACGGAGTTGTGAGGTCCGACATCTGATGGCGTACCTATCCGAGTACCTACAAGCCCAACAGGATCAATAAGTCATGGGGCTATAACACTTGACGAAATGAATATGGTGTTCAGTTGATAACTGAACATCAGAGCTATGAGGTACGACAACTGCAAATATATTCGCAACGATCCAAGGGCTGTGAGTATGAACGTTGTGGTTTGTTGTGAATGAGTGGTGCTCTCAAGCCTTGGGAGGCCATGATAGGAGTCACGATGATGATTCTGGGAAGCTAAGATCGATTTGGATCCTAGGGCTAGGATGGGAGTGGTCCTAAGGTGGAGGCATCCATGGGCTCGAGGTTCAAGTGATGAGGACTTCGAGGAGCTTGATTGGGACTCTGAAGCTTGAAGACATAAGGTGGAGCAAAGAACCAAAATCAAGGCTGAAGATTATGGAGAATTGCAGGTTTCAGAAAATTAGGTTGACTTAATCTCAGACTGGGTCGACCAAGCACAGAGGAATAGAAAGTGGGCTCTTTAGAGATCTGGCATGGTATGCAAGCTAGCCGGCTCAGTGTCAGACTGAGTCGATGAAATGTCAGATTAGTCAACTCAATCTGAGACTAAGCTGACTCAGCTGTGCAGGTAGAGCACAATGGGTTTTCTATTTGGGCTAAGGTTAGGTTTTAATCCCAGGATCTTAAGGCCTGATTTGACAGATCTTAAGGGAGAGTTTTTGGTCAGGGCCAAATGGCTATATATAAATACATAGGATGTATTAGGGTTTGAATAGTGGATTCAATACAAGATCTTTTCTCCTTAACTCTCTCTTCCTCTCTAGTTCTCAATTAAAACCCTAGGCGCTTATTTCTCTACTTTCTTCATCTTTGCTCGAGTAAAATCCAGGTTCCATATGAGGTGATCCTGGTCAGGTACAGGATTTGTATCGGAGCTTTTGCTTTAGTTGGTATCAGAGCCCGATTACGTGGTGGAAAGAAGGAAGACGAGGTTTCAGCCCTATCTTTTGTAGCACCCAGGTTTTTCCCTATTTTTCTTGACTTCCTTGGTTGTGTGATCTCCCAAGCTAGGTGGAGGGTTGTTTTAATTCAAGGAAGGGTTGGAGGAAGGTGGAGGGTGTGAGGTGTGGTATTGCAGAAGGGTGTTGGGCTGGTTGTTTGCTTGGAAGGTGCAATGGCTTCAAGCAGTTTCAAGACGGAGTTTGAGAAGTTCGACGGTAAGAAAACTTCACCTTGTGACATCAATGGGTGAAGGACTTGTTGGTGCAGCAGCGGATCCATAAGGTCTTGGTAAGAAAGAAGATCAAAAAAGATCAATATAGAGGATTGGGAGGAGCTGGAGGAGATTGCCTTCAGCACGATTAAGATGTGCTTGATGAATCAGGTTCTACCAGAGGTCAGCACGGAGACCACAACGAGAGGCCTTTGGAAGAAGCTAGAGAAGATGTACATGGAAAACAATATGACAAATAAGCTCTGGCTAAAGAAGTAGTTATACAGCTTGCAAATGTTCGAGGGAGGTGATCTGGTTGGTCACATCTAGAGGTTCAATTAGGTATATTCTGATTTATTGAATATGGATGTAAAGATCAAGGAAGAAGATCGGGCTTTGTTGCTGCTGTGCTCACTCCCATCAACATACGATGGTCTGATCACGATCTTGGTATATGGCAAGGAGTCTTTGGAGTATGAGAAGGTTGTGGGTGTCCTGAGGTCAAATGAGCAGTGAGAGAAGATCTACAAGGAAGACTCTACTTCGGAGGTGTTCACTATTCATGAGAGGTGAGGAAGGCTTGGAAAGAGAGATAAATCCAAAGGCAGATCAGAGAAAGTTTGAAGTGTTATAGGTGCCATAAGACTGAACACTTCAAGAAGGATTGTCCACTATGGAGGAAGGGAAGAGAAGAGAAAGAATCCATTGCTATAGTCGCTGAAAGCTTGGAGTCAGATGAGCTCTTGGTTGTTTCGGAGGAGCCCGCAGGGTGCAGTGTATCCAAGACAGCTTCGGAGAGGATCAGAAAGTGCAGAGGATTTGAAGGGGCAGTAATGAAGTACGAGATGCAGCTAGGACACAGGCAGTTGTGGGACATGATAAAGACATGATCGGAGCCAGACGGTTGTGGAGTCACAGCATGGATGCAGTCGGGAGACCAGAGACATATGTGGCTGCATGGTGTGGCATAGAGGCAGCAAGGAGACAGACAACTACGGACCATATAGATGATACAGAGGTAGCTGAGAGATAGATAGCCGCAGACTGGAGGAGCGATAGAGAGGCAACTTGGAGACAGACAGTTGTGGACCACAAGACGGATGCAGTCGGAACACAAACGGCAGCATAGGGCTATAGCACAGGCATGGCCGGAGATATGCGACTGTGGAACTGTGGCACAAACATGATTGTGAAGATAGACGGTGGTAGATCGCACAGCCGGATACAGACGGTTGTGGGACAGACGCATAGCTGGACTACTGGCAGATGCGGGAGTCTGGGATCCAGGTGGAGGTTGTGGAGTATCGAACCAAGAAGGATTCCTTGAAGGATGCAAGCTTCGAGTGCCTTGGTGGCGTAGGCACGTAAGGTGCAGGGTTGCTACACAGAGCATGGTGCACAGGAGGTCCACTTTGGTAGTAGTGGATGCGGATGCATCGGATGCATGAGCATGGAGTACTGGAGGATAACAGGATACTGGAGGGTGCCAACAGATAAGGAAGGCAAAAGGATCGTGCAGGTGGATTGTGTGGGGTTTGCCAAGGCTTGGTGCACCAAGATGGAGATTGTTATGAATGAGTGGTGCTCTCAAGCCTTGGGAGGCCATGACAGGAGTCATGATGATGATTCTGAGAAGCTAGGATCAGTTTGGATCCTAGGGCTAGGACGGGAGTAGTCTTAGGGTAGAGGCATTCATGGACTTGAGGTTTAGGCAATGAGGACTTCGAGGAGCTTGGTTGGGGCTTTAAAGCTTGAAGACACAAGGTAGAGTGAAGAACCAAAGCCAATGCTGAAGACTGTTGAGAATTACAGGTTTCAGAGAATTGAGTCGACTCAGTCTCAGATTAGGTTGACTAAGTCATAGAGGAACAGAAAATAGGCTCTCTGGAGATCTGGCATGGTATGCAAGTTAGCCGGCTCAGTGCCAGACTGAGTCGACTAAGTGCCAAGTTAGTCGACTCAATCTAGGACTGAGCCGACTCAGTTGCACGGGCAAAGCACGATGGGTTTTCTATTTGGGATAGGATTAGGTTTAATCATAGGATCTTAAGGCCTGATTTGATAGGTCTTAAGGGAGAGTTTTTGGTCAGGGCCTAATGGCTATTTATAAATACATAGGATGTATTAGGGTTTGAGTAGTGGATTCAATACAAGATCTTTCTTCCTAACTCTCCCTTTCTCTCTGGTTCTCAATTAAAATCCTAGCTACCTATTTCTCTACTTTCTTCTTCTTTGCTGGAGTAAAATCCAGGTTCCACATGAGATGATCTTGGTCAGGTACAGGGTTTGTACCAGAGTTTTCTCTTCATGGTTTGCCATAACACTCAATGAAAATAAAATATGGTAAGTCGGCTCAACATCGACTGGCCAAGGATCCACTGATCCTAAATAAAAATCTCCTCTAAGTTTCTACTCAGTGGAACAATCTACAGTGAATGATCTACAACTACGACTTCAGTCTGATTGAGTTTGCCTACAAAAACCGACTACATGACTTTGAAAATTTTCTCATTTGTTAGTTTGGCTATAACCTACTCGGTTTACTGCTTCCTACTGACTACTTTAATTTCTTGCTGAATACATTACTTAGTCAATTTTGCAGAAAGATAAGTAAATAAACAAAGAAAGAAAGCATGCATGCAAGTCAAGCCGGACAACTCAAAAATTGGAAGAGAAGATCATTTCATTAAAAGGAGTTCATTACAGAGTCAGAGCAAGACAAAAGTTACAAGATGGAAGACCGAAAAGCAAAGGAGTATAAAAGGAATCTAAAAAGTAGGCTGGGGACGATCCTCCTCAGCCTCCACTTTCTCATCACCTGACTCATCGGATTTCTTGTCAACTTGTATCGAGCTCAGATCTAGCTTGGACTCGAGATGGCGGACTTGCTTCATACATTCTCTGAACCTGAGCTGGTATGCATCCGAGCCGGCACTGGCAAGCTCCTCCTCATATTCCTTTGAATTTCGAAACTTGGCCAATGCCTGAGAAGCAACTTTCTAGGTCCGAGTCTCTGCCACCGCTAGTTTTTTCTACAACTCGATGGCAGCTTTCTCAGCCTCCTTGACAGTCTTCTTGACCTCCTTGGAGGCATTCTCGACCTCCTCAGCTGCCTTCTTGGCCTTCTGTCTCTTCTCCTCCCTTTGATGAGGGTGCTCTCAGCTGACTCCATCTCTTTCTAATAGTCGGCTTTCAACCTGCCAAATTTCTCCTCTTTTTTTCCTGCCAGGTTACCAAGTTTGCCAATTCAGCCTCCAATAGGACGATCTTCTCTCTATTCTTCCTTTTTCGCTCCTCGACAGCCTGAAGGAGCTCATCAACGACCTCGACCCTAGCCTGAGCAGTCTGGGCCTGGTCCTCCAATTTGGCATTGAGTCGAGCGAAACCAATCACCCCTCTGCCAAGATAGTTATGTCGTGGATCATCTACAAATAAAAAAATGACTAAATAATCTACTCGACCAATAGCTATTCGAGTTAACCGAATAAGAGAGTTGAAACTTACCCCGATCAATGATGTGTAAGCGCCTGACTGGATCTCCCCGATTGGGTGCGCCTTCCTTACTTCCCAGTCGGTGGGAAGCATGACCATCCTCACCAACTCCTCGACAAGCCGGCGGTTGCGAAGAGCCTAATCGGTTGCCTTGAAGTGCATCTCGATCGTGATTGTGGCCTCTCTAGAAGGAGTATCCACACCATAGTTGGTCGTGTAGATGGGGGTGCTCTCATCAGCAGGGCCTTCCCTTGTTAGCACCTTCTCGACTAGGTGCCCAGCTTCCTCTGGTCCCGACTTGGATTGGGAGAGCTTGGACCACCTCCAGCTTCACCAGCAGCTCGACGACAATGACATCATCATCGACAAGAGAAGGTGGGGACCGCAATCGTGACCTTCGATGAAGAAGAATGCTCTAGGGGTGGTGGTTGGGGTGGCGACAGCGGCAACGTACTCCTCCATACTTGAGGAGGAAACTCATCTCTCGACTTCTTTATTGGCCGAGAAGGACCATCAGGCCTGGATGCCACCTTTGTCTTCTTCTTCTGAACTGCTTGCTTGAGGGACTGCATCGTGAGCCTCATGTCTGCATGGATATGATAAAGAAAAGTTAGTCTATGAACAAAATAAAACCTACGAAAAGTCTGCAAAAAAGAAGACTACCGAGATGGGTAGTCGGACTTATCTCGGTATCGTAAAAGGACTACTCCTCGAGCAGCTCCTGATGCGGAGGAATCTGGACTCCGTAGAGCTTCTCGTATGTCTCCCGATCTTTCTTTAGGACTGTCTTGTTCCTATTCGGGGACAGATTGGGAGTCGTCCAGATCTAGTCAAAGCCCCATAGATGGTTAGCAGCAATATAGAAAAATTTATTTTCTACCCATGGATGGAAGAAGGAAGCTCTTGAACAATTTTGATGGGGCCGAGGATAAAAAAATCACCATCTCCATTCCCGAGGATGTTTCTTCAATACAAAAATGGTCTGAAATAAGGAAACTCGGGGCTTAACCCGAAGAAGGTGACAAAGAACAACAAAACAAGCGAAGATCCTAAAGGAGTTGGGGCAAGCTGTGTAGGGATAACCTCGTACAGATCGAGAATATTGGCAAAGAAGGGTGCAGGGGAAATCAGACTCCCGATCGAAGGAACTCCTCATAGATGGCAATATAGCCATCAGGAGGATGGACAACCAACCTTCTTCGCCAGGCACAATCACCTGATATCGACTAAGGATATGATAATATCCTCGTAGTTGGTCAATAGCTGCCTCCGACAGCTTAGACCTCTCAACGAGAGGCTCGGAGTTCTCAATAATAGGTCGTTCATCCGACTCAGAGTCTGAATGACCCTATCAAGAAGTCACCTCTTCGGACTCATCCTGAGGAACTTTCTCAATCTCCCTCTGGGCAGTTGGAGTCTGAAAACTACAGTCTCTGATTGGTTCTCGTCTTTGGACTCTCTACCAACAGAGGCCATAAGGAGAAGAAGAGACTTAAATGGAAGATTAAAAAGAGGAGAAAAAGATCGAGAAGAAAACCTTGAGAGGAAATGACTGACGATGATGGAAGATCGGTGCCGAAGGAGACAACTCACCGGTGACAGAACCTAAGCTCTTTACTAAGAAGGGGGTAGGAAAGACTTGAGATGGGGTGGGCACTCTGAAACTGGAAGCAAGACTAAAGGGGGGAGCCCTTATTTATAGATTCCTTCGACGATCGGAATCGACACTGAGTACCATGCCTTACTCAGAGATCTTGACACACGGCGGCAATCTCAACCAATGATCTCGACACCTGTTCGATGCACCACCACTCAGATTTCGTCAAGTAAGCTGAATCCATGTGATAATAAGCTGGGCCAATAGATGCCCGACATGTGGACGAATCTGATATGCATGTTCATTATTATCCTGTCAACCAACCTTCTGCCATCAATATGGAAAATCACCTCGAGCGCCGCAGTATTAACTGTCGCACGGCCTACGATGGGATGGCGCCACCACACAATCTATGAAAAGGCAAGACGATGGTCCACCCCACAAAGTGACAAGACAATTAAGTGATAGCCAGCAAAAGCAACTCAGATTTGCTCAAAGACAAACTTCCTTCACCCGACTAACTATGCAATCAGACTCGGGAGTTGGGGGGCAAGTGTTGGGGTAGATCCTTATCGCTTAACCGACTACCAAGCCTTCTCACCTTCGAGCTGACTAGAGGAGCTACACCGACTAATCTACTGCCACTCAACCCGACTCGGATTGATGAGTTCTGCTCGACAGGATTGACGTCGGGCACTATTGTAGACATCTGATCGACTAAAGGCAGCATACTCCCAATCGGCACAAAGCTGACTAGATTTAACATGCCACCCACGATCCACTACGCTGAATAATGCTCGGTCTGTAACTGACTTCATACTTGGTGTACGGCCGGCTACACCATTGGATAGTGGGGCACTACCCCCAAGCTTTATCTTGTCGACTCCAATAACACAGGCCTCTGGCAACTAGCTGAGTACCAAAAATGGCCGCCATGCCATTCTGACAGGCCATATCAAGGTCATGTTATTTAGATGCCATACTCTGGCTGGCTAGCTGCACACCATGATGGAATACTATAAATTCATTAAATGTGCCTACAGGATTATTTATTACACTCCATGTGTGGTAGCGTCTGCCACCATGTGCACGTCGAATAGAAGGCACGCCACCGTCAGTATTTAAAGACGTCCATGCGGTATCGTGCGGCACCGTATGACAAGACGTGATTGATGTGATCACTCACTATCCACTTTGCTCCCTCTATAAATAGAGGTAAATAGGGATCTCTCCAGGTATGCACATTATTTACAACCCAGAGATTTTGTCATTCTTTTTCTTAAGCCATCTCACTGACTTGAGCATCGAAAAGTCCTTACTGGAGCCACATCTGGTGGGACTTCCTTTGCAGGTTTTCACCTTTTCTAGCATCAAGTGGAGACCAGCTCCACCGTACACCGACAATCCCTCGCTCTCGCTTTTGATTTTGACTGTGTACATCTTCTTCGATAATGATATTTCATCTTTCAGCGTTTCAATCATAATACATTCAAATGCAGCAGTTAATCGGCTTCATATTGGCTATCAAAATTGGAGAAAGGCCGCAGCACATGCCATCCTAAACCAGACGGTACTATAATATTCAAATCAAATGACGAACCGCACTTCTTTGACCAGCGCGTGGGTGCTCTGAGGTGCACCGACGGCACCGCAAAATATTGTACAACCAGGAAGGATTGCTACCAGAAAATGAAAGACCATCATCATGATATATACCATATTATATATAATATATATTATTTGATGATTATTTATCTTTTGATACCAGCTACCTAGAGGTGTACAGCATTTTTCTTAGCTAATATAAGAGGTTATATCTTTTCTTCTTTCTGGCCTCCAATCATAATACGGCTGATGGCATCTTGGTCAAAATTAGCCAATAAGGCAGTACCATTGGACATGAGTCGGGAGAGATTGACCAAGAACTAAGTCACAATCTATTGACTCCCAACATCCCGCACCTAGGAAACAAGCACTAGATCACAAAAGAAAGGCAACAACCACTGGAGGGCATACGAACCCTCCTTCAGCAAGTTTCTCCCATCGAGCCCGACATATTACAACCCCTTGAGTAATGTTTTGTGCTACATTACATTATTAAATAGGAAAAAAAATATTCTCACCATCTTGTGTAACATTATTTTATTAAAGAGGAAAAAAAATATTGACAGGCCCAAACCTATCCTGGCCCAACCCACATTTTTCTAACCCTCAGACCATGCAGTCCTCGCTTGAGAAGCACGGATAACCAACATCATTTTTTTTCACTTAAGATTTTGGAATCCTCTATTTGGGAGATGACCAACATCCCTATATGAAGCAGCCATCTTTACAAAAAATACTTATTTCGATATTTTTTAGATCAATTGCTATGCTAATGTGCATTGCAAACTTGAACACCAACACAGCAGAAATTGTCACTAACGCATCAACCATGCAAGGGTGGAAAATGATAAATAATTTATTTTTTCTCGATCTCATCTATAGCTTACGATATCAGATTAAATGTGTAGCAAACCCTAGGTGGTTTAGTGATGAGATATCTCACCTGTAAAGAGATATACTTAAGGGGTAACGAGGCATGTTATTTATCATAGGGAATATTTGATATGGGATGATTCATCTAAGATTAAAGATAATATTGGTGGAGATGATTAGATTATTGGATTTGGTTATACTATAGTGATCTTACATGACAATGATTTTAAATCACTCCTACTTCTCAAGTCATCCCTCTATCTGGTGATGGAATATCTATCCTTGAGTTCAAAAATCTAGGATCACCCCCAGACAGTGATTTTACACTGAAATATAAGGACAAAAATATTTTTTAATCTAATAAAAAATTTGATATATCAATATACTATTAATACATTATATCTAATATTAGATTATATTTGATAATACACACACACATATCAATATTGCTGAGCCTCCATCCGCCACATGAAACAATGCAGATGCCTCCGTTCGCCATGTCGAAAAAAAATCCTCTAGGCAAAATCACTGTGCTTCGAATTTAGAACTTGTGGTCGGAGGAGGAGAAGGGAGGGGAGGAGGGGGGTCGAGGTATTAATAGTGATGGACTTTCCATTGAGGAGAAGGCCGCAAAGACATTAGCAGAGGCACTGTGACTGAGGGAGCGGGAGGGGACAAAGGAGGTAGTGGCAAAGGGGAGGTCACGGAAGGAGAAGCGACGGAGGAGGAAGTGGCAGGGGAGTTAAGGGGAGGGTAAGGTCGCAGGTGCGGGCATGGCGGAGGGAGCGGTAGAGGTAGAAGAGAAGGAGGAGATTCAAAACTCACAGTCGGAGAAGGAGAAGGGAGGGGAGGGGAGGAGCTAGGAGGGGAGGTCGAGATGTTTGACAGTGACAGACTTGCTATCAAAGAGGAGGCCGTGGAAGATCTCGATAGAGGCACTGTGGTCGGGGAACAGGAGGGGTCGAAGGAGGCAAGGCGAAAAAATCCTCTAAAAAAAATCTTATTCGACATTGCCATGGCCTTTGGCATAGATGACATGGGAGATGATGAGAGGGCCGCTGGTGGTGGTGTTGAGGGGGAGGATGGCATCAGGGACGTGGCGAGCGATGAGGTCCTCCTTAGGGATGAGGTCAAGGGTTTGCTTTGGATGTGGCGGAGCTCGCCCACGATCTTGGTCAAGAGGGAGATTTATGGGTTTGGTCAAGCTCGCCCAGTACATCCTTCACAGAAGCTATCATTGGATTTGGATTGGATTTTTCCGAATGGGGAGAAGAGAGAAAATAGGAACAAGAAGTAGAGGCAGTGATCATCAAGCAAGTTTGGTTCTCTAAGAAAAAAAGGGCAGGAATAAGCACGTGTAATGTGCATGCATCTCATGCTAAAGTTTATATATAGGAGCTTAGGTCTTTGGATCACAATAGGATTGACTTAAATTGTGCACCATTTGATGAGGTCAATACAATCTATGTTAGGTGTGCACCATTTCACAATGGTAAGATTTATATTAGATGATTTAGTAAATCACATTATCTATTACATAGGCCCAAAAAATAAAGGAGGCTAAGATGAATGATTTTTTTAAATTACTAAGAAAATATATTCAATATAGATCTTCTGTATTTCCATCCAAAGCACTACTATAATTATCGTATTTACAAATTAAAGCCAATGTGTATCCAAACTAATAACTATTTAGTATATTATTAGAAGAAATTTTTCAAGTTCTATTTTTTAAATTCTCCTTTTGTTATTGCTAGAACGTTGAGAAAGATATATATTGTCGTAGTGCAAGTATTTGATAATATGTGTGACTTATCCAATTGAGGAAGTACTGACTCCGATCGATGAGAAGCAGCTGGCCTTGGCATCCCATGCATCGCATGGGGTTATAAGCTAGTTATATATTATATTTATGACACATATTACATTATAATATCTTATTAATTATATTACTATCATATTATGATTTAATGATAATTTTAAATTAGAATAAAATATCTTATTATACTTTATATTTATGTAATAATATATTTAATATATTACATATATTTATCTTATTTTTAATAAAATAATATTATATTAATAATAATATATT
>KE505960.1:226217-241792 GCA_000441515.1 Elaeis oleifera | reverse complement strand
GGCACTTAAAAGGAGGAAATCAATAAGGTTTTAAAAGGTTCTTCAAGCATTCATTTCAGCCCTAAGAAAAGAGTCCTCTTGAAGTTAAAGAAACTTTTATTTCAAGTTCACCAACTCCTCAAGAGCTCATTCAAGTCTTCAACCACCTTGAAAAAAATCAGAAGAGCTTCCTTCTTATTATGTAAAGTGTATTTAAAGCTTTATTCGCTCATTAAAGGAGCTACATCTGTATTCTGTGTGATTAACTGTTATATTCTATTTTTGAGTTGATATTTTATTTGAAAGGGTTCCAAAACGTGGAAAGGTTCATCCAAACCTTGAATCGGATTGTATTGGGTTGGCTTGTACCCGGAAACAAGTGTTCTAGCTTGGGATAGCTAGAGTCGGAGGTTCCGATGTTGTATTCGGGTTGAATACGGTTTAGTGGATTTAAATTCTCAAGTAGGAGCTTGGGGAGTGGATGTAGGTATAAGATTGGCACCAAACCACTATAAATCTTTTGTTTGTGTTGTGCTTACTTGCTCTCTTTTAAATTTCTTATCTTTTTGCATTCTTTCATCCAACTTCCATACCTTGCATAAATTTCACTCTCCACATTTATCCTGCTTATTGATAAATAATCCTCATAGTTGTAAGTTAATTTAATTTTAAAATCCAATTCACCCCCCTTCTTAGGTTGCATAGCTGGGCAACACTCTCTTTATCCAATTTAGTCGCCATACAATTGCGTCATACTGGTGCTTGCTGTATATCGAACATTATTTTCTGAGCTATAAGAACATTATAAAAATTGCTTCTACTTTTAATATTATTCTTGATTTATCAATTGATGTAGCACATGCTACATCAGATTAGCCATCAATTTAACAATAATCTTATACAAAATGGTACATAAATTGAACCAACATTTAAATTTGAAGCAAGCATGATTCAACAAAAATAGACAACTTTTAAATAATATTACATATGTGTGTGTCTACTTATCTTTATTATTATAAAAGCAAAGAAAATAAATTAGTCGAAGGCTTACGTACTACATTGATATACAGACAATAAACATAACATGGAAACCACGTATATTTTCAAGCTAATTTTCTTCCTCACACGCTGCCAACTATTTGTCTGCTTTGTCCATGATTTCTCTTCCAATTATAGATACTTTGGCTTTTATAGTTCATTCTTTGATGCTAGCTAGAATTTCAGAAGGATCCATGATATCTTAATATAAAAGAATGTCAAAATTAGCTAAATGTTTGCCAAAATATTTGGTGGACATAGCTGCCTAGATACAACAAACCTACGAAAGTATGTCAAGCATTGAACTTCTCTAGTGCTACTCTCTTAGGATAGAGAGTGTGCTCTCCTAGGAGAGAGAAGAGGAGGGGGATGGGTTATTTGCTTGACATGTTAATGTGGAGGTAATATAGGTTTAGTGGTTTACTCGAAGCTAATCTTGGGTACGGGAGGGGGATAGGAGAAGAAAGTTAGGGTCAAGATAGGTGGTGTGGAGGAGGTGAATGGATTTTTGAAGCTCTGTTGCTGGAACTAACAAAGGCTCTGTTAGTTCCTACTTTGCTGATCTTACCGTGCCTTTAGATCCAAAAGAAATGGTGACATGTTACTTTGAAAAGGGCTAGAGACAACTATCTAAAGAATTTTATTCTTCATTGGAGGGCTTGCATTTTGATTTGCTCTTCCTGAGGGGTCAATCATTATTTTGTACTAGTTGAAGGCAAACAATTGCTGCATCATAACATTTTAACCATGATTTCTATTATTGATCCAAATTGCCTGGTTTTTCTTTGGTATGATGTGAGTTACATGATTAGAATTAGTTGGCTATCCATTGATGTTGGATTCTTTATATCAAACCTCTTTTTTCTACTTAGCTCCTAGCCTCCCAGCATAACATCAACTACATTGGCACTGGCAAACCCTCTTGGTCCATGTTAGATTTGGCTTTGCCACCATCTCCACCAACATCCTCAACCACCACTTAATTAAGCCAACATTGAGCACAGCTGGAGCTAACTCGATTTTATATGAGCAAAGTTGAGGTCAGCCTTAATAGCTTGAGATGACCTACTAGAATACTAAGCTGAGCTTGGATAGACCTTGGCTCACTCATGTGTGGCTCATTTAATCCCTAATATCAAGTGGGTTGTAGGCACCTTCAGTTTATTTTATAGCTTCTTTGGTGGTAATATGCAACTAATCGAAGCTTGATCGAGCTTAGGTATGATAAAGCTTGATTTGTAATTAGTTTTGAACTAGAAATATAAAATCAATCTTCCTGTGTTTATCATTATTTTGAGTTAATTCAAATATAATTTTCAAATAAACAAATCTAATCGCTCTATTTGATGATTCTAAATTGAGCTTAAATCAATTCAAGTTAAAATCAAGCTTGGTTCAAACTTAAATTATAACTTAATTAGAAGTTTGAATTAATATTTAATATATTCTAAAATAATAATATATATTAATAAATTTTAATCAAATATATACAATATATTAAATGAGAGTCTAGTCCTCTCTTAGCACCACGTGTCGAGCTATGATGGTTTTTCCTAAGCAACGGGAGCACGTTCCACCTTCTCCCTACTCTTCTCACTGCTATCTCCTGCTAGTCTCCACTTGCCTTTCTTCCCATTATCACCGGCGTTGGCTTTTCCTCTCCAATCTCCCTCAGGTGTTTTTCTTCCCACATATATCCAAAACTCCCACCGATCTCTATCATTGCCTTTCTCCCTATTATCTATAGCGTCAGCCTTCCCCTAGATCTCCCTCAGGTGCTATGCTTCCCACAGAACTCGAAAAAGAGAAAATTGAAAAGAAAAAAGAAAAAGGAAAAAATTGATCAATCTATTCAGAAAAAGGTCTTGCCTTTTAATTTTTCATTTTTTTATATTATACCAAGCATAAATGGATAAATTATAACTTATAAAATCAAACCTATGAGTATAGGTAGATAGACATTAGGGACATTAGAATGATAACTTATATTAATTGTGATAACTTTGAAAATTAGATTTGACACAAGTGTATTGATAAATCTGAATCAGAGTGCACAGCAAAAGCATAGTGGTCTCAATTATTTTTTTAAGCCAATCAAAATAAGAATTTGGATTGAAAGATGTTATGATGAAAGATTCGATTTTAAAATTTATGGATGATTATGATTTGAGACAGAAGTAATCTTGAAATTTTGAGGACTTAAGCAAAAAAAAATTTGAGTATAGATTTTTTTAGGAGAAAGATTGTAATACCCAATCTAACAAAATTAGATTGCATGAATATTAAAGCAGCTACAAAAAAAGAGGTAGAAAGCTAGCAAGTGCAATGCATGTGCTAGAAATTATGGTGGAAGGATTTTCAAAGGAGTCTTCCTTCCTCCGACTCTAACTCCCAATCATGGTGGGAGTTGGACTTCTTCTAGCTTCTTTCCTCCTCCATCACCTCTATTTAAAGGGATTAAATCCCTTGTGAAATGTATTAACGAATGATCTAGATCATCATCGGAGAAGGTATATTTCTTTGGAGATTTTCATTGAGTTTGCCGAAAATCCTAACCAAATACTGTTGGAAAAAGAGTCAAAAATCTCCAAATCTATTGATTATCCTCCTCCATATATTTCTTAACCCCTAAGTCATAGATTCCAATCGGCGGACCACTAGATTTTGTCAAAAGGGGGCTCAAATTGATTTTCCTATTTTTACTTTGATTTTTTGTCCTTTTTCTTAATTTTTCAGTGGCAGTCATCGTTGCTGATCATTGACTTGTGGTCTCTCATCTGTGCTACCGTGGCCTACATCCCCAGCCACCATCATAGTCAGAAGAAGCTCTCTTATTCGAAACAGGGGGACGGAAAGTCCGTATTCCATTAGAAGAAAAAAAGAAGGAAAAAGAAAAAAAAAAGAAAAAAAGAAAGAGAAAAAAGAGAGAGAGAAAGTTTTCTTTTTTCCTCTCTCCTCCCACTTTCTCTCTTTAATTTTTTCTAAAAAAATTTTACTTTCTCTTTCTAAAAGTGTTTCTCTCTAGAATTGTATCTCTCTCTACAAAGTTTATTACTCCAGGATTGATACAATAAGAGTTTTTTTCAATTATTTTGATCCAATTCTAGTGAAAAGCCTCCTGATCCTAACCATGATCGTTAAGTAATATGCCGGCACTAATCTTGACTAGATCAGATTCTTTTAGATTCGATTATCCATAAGTTTCATTTGATCATATGTATACTAGTTCAATCATAATTTAATTATATCACTTTGATCAGATTGATCGGAATATCGGACCGTGTTGTTTGATCGGCCCTATTCTACTTTGTTAATTTTTCTCTTATATGATATTCTCTCTTTACTTGATTTATGAAACTAGTGAATGGTTTGAGTCCTGAAGTTATGAGTCCAAGTATTCCAGTAGGAGACTTCAAATCATCAAATTGGTCAGATAATATGTCTACACTATTCGAGCCTTTATCAAGCATCATAAGATCTAGTTTTCATTAGTCTCTATCAAATCTTTATATTTTAAATGATTTAATTAAATGAAGTTATTTGATCGTACTGACCTTTGATAGCTGACCATTATATTGGCTTCCATCATTGATTTTTTCTATATTTTCTCTTAGTTTTTCTCTATTTTATCCATTCTCAGGATCGGGAAAGAGGTTCGAAGCAGTAGAATAGAGAAGTTTAGATCTATTCTCAAAAGTCTTGATCGGATGGGAGGCTTAGATGTACAATATCTTAAGGGTTTATTGTTTTATGAATAAAATTATCTAAAATTTATATTTTCTAGATAAATATTTTTAGATAATTTTAAATAAAAAATAATTTATTAAATTTTTATACATGAGAAAATGATTACAAAATCTGTTATCTATATTTTTTTATATTACTTATTTCTTGAATAAACCGTTAAAATTGATTCATATTTTCTATAATATCCGTTATATTTTTATGTTTGAAGAAAATAGACAGCTAAATTATTAGACATTGAACGAGGGGTGCATTCAAAATTAAAAATGGTGATAGAATATTTTAAGGATAAATTAAATATATATTTTATTAATTAATAAAAAATAATTAATAAATAATTTTTAATTTATAATAAATATTATTTATAAAAATATCTTATACATCGTGAAAAAACGTGAACAAGTTGTTTACAGCAAATTGACCAACGTTTCTAACATATTTGCCACCGAATAACGGTTTTTTNTTTTTTTTTATTCAAGCCGCGGCAGCGCTTTCTTGTTTTTAGCCTCCTTCGAACCCTTTCGGAGCCCACGCGGACGCCCACCTCCTCCTTGCTCTCCTCGCTGCCACTTCCCGCTGGTCTCCGCTGTTGCCTTCCTGCCCGCCATCACGGGCGTTGTCCTTCCCACATCTCGCCGAAAAGAGAGACGTCCCACCGGTCTCGGCCGTCGCCTTTCTCCCCATCGTCACCAGCGTCGGCCTTCCGCGCCGATCTGCCTCAGGTGCTTTGCTTCCACAGATCTCCGAAAAGAGAAAAATTGATCAATCTATGCGGGAAAAGGTGTTGCCTTTTAATTTTTACACCTTTCCTTTGTTTCCGTTGATTTTTCATCCAGGGCGTATTAGTGCTTAGCCCTCTCCAAGCAAACGCCTTCGCCCTCTGACCCGACCGGTTCACATTGCCCTCCTCGTTTTAGACGATCATCACCATCTCCGACAGCCCTAGCGAGAGGCATCAATGGCGGATTTCCAGACTTCTACTCATCGCGCGAAGTGGATTTTTATCCCTCAGGAACTGGTAATCCCACTGTACCGCATTACTCGCTGTTTCTCTCTGTGTATGTGTGTGTTTTGTATAAATTAGTTCCCGACGATCAGCCATTGCAGTAAAATTCGAAATATTCAAGAAAAGCTTTGATCTTTTGGATCGGATTAGCTTCTGTCCCTTGAAATTTTACAGAAAAATGGTCCTTTGAGTGGATTCTTATGCCAAAAGTTGTTAATATTGCTAATGAGCTGGTGACTATTTGATGGGTTTTAGTTGTCTTGATGTGTGAGATGGGATGACAAAATTCCTAATTGGTTTCATCCTAAAACAATATCTGACTTTTGGATTCTTTTGCTTTATAAAGTAACTGTAATTTCTGTTGCAGTTGGAGAAGCATGAGGCTGCAAATCAAAGAGCTATAAAAATGCTTGAACAGGTGCAATTTGATCCTGCTATGTCAATTCTTGGTTTTCTTCCTTCATGGCCTTTTGATTTAGTGTTTAAAATATAATGCTTTGTTAATAAGAGGCGGTTGGATGCCACTGTTTGTTCCAGGTAGAAGCACAACCATGTTTATCTACCTCTTCATAACATCTTAATCTTGATTTATCTTTTTCTTAACCTTATTGATCTAAATTGCCTAATCGTTTTGAAGTATGGGATCACACGTTTGGAAGTAGATGTTGACGGGTCACTGTCATACCCAGAACCTGTACTCGACCAAAGGATAACGGTAATTGCTTTCCTTCTGGTTGTGCTTACTGAATATCTGTCCGTTTCATATGAAACTCCATCCATTTTCTCAAATTCTCATTATCAATGTCTAATTATAGCCTTTTCTGTCTTCTAAGTCCCATTCTCTCCATTTATATCTGTTATCCTTCTCTGACTCTACTTATATTGAGTCTATTGAAATTCTTTTGTTGTATTACCACAGCTGAGAGATCGGTTCCTAAGCCTCTTAATTGTGATGAGGAGCAGCTTATGCGGGTATTTTATGAACAAAGATTCAAGAAGTTTGTGCAGCATTTAAATTCCCTCATAAAATCCAGGTAGCTAGCCTTCTTTCCAATTTCTATAGGTTTGGTCTCCTATTTGGCTTCACAATGAAGCTTCTTGACTATTCTGTTGATATTGTGCAGGCAACAGCAATAATGTACTTCAAAAGGTTTTATTTGCAGTGGTCGGTGATGGAGCATCATCCGAAACACATCATGTAAGGCATGGCACTTATTACACAAGCTGGTGCTTATCTTAAAACATGTATCTGGTTTCACAATGTTCATACATGTATAGTATTTCTTTATTTGTAGCCTGTCTAAATACTCTGTATGAAACATGTTCTTGGCATACAGACTTGTTTAAAAAAAATGAAAACATGAAACATGAAGAAGAAGGGCTTCAAATACTGAGGATGCTTGAATGGTTAATTCTTGATATTCGTTCCTCTAGGTAGCATTTCTGTTTCGGCAATTTCGGCAATTTTGCTCAAAGTTTCAATATGTTGGTAGAAAAGACAGGAAAAATTCAAAAAATAGAATAATCTAGGAAAACCTACGAAAATTTGTCCTTATCATTTTAATGCATTTGAGTTTGGAGGGTCATAATTTGTGTATTTAGGTTGAACCATTTTAAAGCTTAATGCATTAAATAAGTATATTACATGGCCTTCCAATTTATATATTTTCATCATTTTATTTCTATAATTTCCTAGATTTTCATCTAATTTTGCATCCGATTAAACTTTCTCCAATAATACTTTATTCTATTCCATCTCAATTACTTATTTAAGCAAAGGTACAAAGTGGAATATATTTCATTACATTCCATATATTAACAGTCCATCCAAGCAAAAGTACATCATTTATTTAATATTTCTTTTTTTAGACACTATGTTATTCTTGAAGAGATAAAAAACTGATCCAAGTTCAAGAAAAGAGAAATTACAAGAACATCTAAGGCTTTCTGATCAATAAATAGTAATGATACACATCAAGATTGCATTTAATTGACTATAATGATAAAGCTTAGCCAAAAATCACTTAAATAAGATCATTAGAGTCGTAGATGAATGTGCCATTGAATAATACTATAAAGTTTTAGAAAGCATTAGAGAAATTAAACATAATACTTGTTAAAAATGAAAAGATTAAAAAGGCCAAAACCAAAAATCTGTACCTTCTGCCATACATGAGGAATTTTTTGCCTAGCCACACATGATAAGTATGTGACTTCCTATCTTTGGTTTTGCCTCAAGTGGTTTCTTGACCTAGCCTATCTATCTTTCCACTCTGTACTAATTTGCAGGTTATTATGATGAGTTATTTTTGTGTGAGAACAGGCTAACTTGCGTATATGCTTCCTGCAAAGTAGAAGAAAATCATGTATCTGCTGAGGAGCTTGGTAAGGGAATTCAACAAGACCATCAGATGATTCTTAATAATGAAATGATTGTTTATCAGGTGCAGATATGATTCTTTCACTTCATCATCCTTTATGGTATCTGTTATTATTCTTTTCCCTAATAGTTCCCTTTGTTTAATACTCCAACCTCTTTAGAGTTTGGGGTTTGATCTAATTGTTTATGCTCCCTATCGATCCATTGAAGGCTTTGTTGAGGACATGGAGGTAAGCAAAACCCTCACTATATTCTAGATTTTGTAAAACATCACATTCTATTCTGGTCAGAAGTTGATATGAAAACAACATTTCCTTACACTTGCTATGGCAATTCTTGTTTTGTTGTCAAGGAGTTTGGCCAAGCAAGGAATGAAGAGCAAGAAAAATTCCAGGTACTTGCTGCCTTTCCCTAATAACCATCTTTCTGCTTAGTTATAGATAAATATTCTGTTACTCAAATGACTAAACTGACCATATCAGCCATTTTTTCCATGACTAATTGGTCTTCACAACTGATTGACCATTTCCATCTTCAATTTCCATATTTCCTGATGTAAACATGATGGTATATGCATAATACTCACATTCTTTGTACCACTGAACTGGACTTCCACCTCCGACATTCTAAAACTCAGAATTCCTTAAGTAATGTCCATAAACTGAATGGATCTATTCTTAGTTCCATCAAAATTCTTAAACCTGTTGACCTTGTTACCCTCATTTGTCAACTTGTAATGATGGTGCCACACATTGTGCCACTCTCAAACTCCATTGTTCTCCCTTTTTCGTACTTGTTTGCCAGTGACTTGTTTAATATAGATCAAGGTTACTGAGCCTCCTGGTGAAGATATGAAGAAGGTGGTGGAACAGAAATTAAAACAAGCAACAAATTTTGAAGAACCAATTTGACTTTGTGTTCAAGTCTGTGTTGTCACTTAATGGAAGATTATGGAAGGATATGGGAAATACATTTGTGCTTTATGAATAAAAGGCGGTAGAGGACCCACAGAAGGTTAATTTGCTAGATTAATATGTAAAGAACAAAACTAAAGGGTAATTGTGAAATCATTAAAACAATATTCGGCAGGCATGTGTGTAGTGTCCATACCGTCCAAGGCCATAACTTAATGTAACTTTCAATGCATATGCAAACTTTTCTAGTTTCTTTCTAATTTTCTTTTACTTCATCTAATTGCCTTCATAGGATTTGCGAGAAACAGCTAAGTTAGAGGTAGACAAGATAATGTTGACTGATGCGCCTCTTCTCTACCCTCCTGGGCAGGTATTCCTTCTATCCCAGATTCATTCTTGATAAATTTGTTTTACATTCAAAATATGACAGCTTTATTTATCTGTATTAAAATCTCTGTTTTAATCCAGAACAAATTCAAAATGGATAGAGGTACTAGATCGATACGTATATGACAGATGAATTGATGATTTGTGAAACTCCTCTGATGTCACTGATTTTTTGATTCTTTGCCTATCATTCTACTGCTTGGATTTCTGAAAATTGAATAAGAATTATAAAATTATATGACCTCATTTGTTTCAAATAATCGTTAAGTATAGCTGTTTAGAGATGATGTAAATGACAACATGTCTAGCTAAAGTTGCAGCAGCTAATCAATCGGAGATCTGATAAAGTGCCTTAGCATGTTAAGAACTCATTTATCATCTTCCTAAGTGAAGTTAATCCAACAAAATCATTACATGAACTTCTTAGTGGGACTATGATTTTTGTGCCAAAATCTGCCAATGGGTTAAGTTCTGAATTGCTTCCTTTGTAATTTAAAAAATGATGAGAAAGTCAAATGTCCATGAATTTTTATTAAGTGTTTCTAAATATAAATTTTGTGGAGCAATCAATATGTTAAGATATTTAAGACTTAATTGACTTCACTTCCATGATCATATTTTGTATCTTAATGCTGTGTCATTTGTTTAATTTGTGCAGTTGGCTTTGGCTGCTTTGCGCAGGTCAAATGAGGCGCACAGAGTTCTCGATTTTGAAAGGTCTTAGCTTTTTCCAGGCAAATTTCTTGCAAAAATATTTGTCATTTGTCATGTTCATTCTACAAAACATGCTTTTGCCCTATCTCTGACTTATTAACCCCATCTTATATGATTTGTATAAACAACTGCAGATACTTGGAAAGCATATTTCTCGGCAGCGTTCTAGCCACTCTATATCACAGCTTAATGAATCGATGAAGACCATTGATTTTATGGTATTTTTATCAGATTTAGAAATTGATCTTGTAGTCTGAGTTGCTGCAGTTCTGTGCTGTATTAGTTCAATCTGCTGTCTTTTGGCAATGGCATTTGGCTTTCGTGAATGTTTATATTATGAGGCATGACGTTTAACTGATTTACTGAAATTGTTTTCTTTTTTTTCCCTCCTAATTATGAGGAGATGAAATGTTCCACTTTGACAGAAGAGAGCTAGGATGGGCACTACAACATCATAATATGAGACATGAATTAACTGATTTCAAATTTTTATATTTTATACTTACAAGGAGCAAGATTATTGTTATTATTATTATTTTTTGGTTGGCGGGAGGGTGAAAAATGGAGTGGATGCAAAACAGATCAACTATACATTTTGCTGCCTAATTGTCTTAATCACCTAAATGTGGGCAAATTTTACCACCAGACCTTGGAATCCATAGATACTTCCATGATAAAAAAATAGATATAGGGTTGTCCTGTTGAATAGATGCAGCAAATTGGTTCTTACATGACAACTGTTCTGGCAATTGGTTTGTCCCAAAGAATTTAATTCGGCTGACTTTATTGACAAGTCTCGCAAACAAAGGGCTTGAAAAGGAGATATGCCAAATAAGGGCATGTAACAAGAAGATAGAAGCCAGCCTTGTCTTTGTGAATCTCAAATAAAAAAGTTCCAGAGATGGTGATAAAGTTCAAAACTACAAATTTTGCTCTAATATCATGAAAATGTAGGTGTGAATGCTGCATAGAATAATTAAAATAATGTGATCCAATAGTTGGGGCTAAGGTGTACATCTAAAATAATACAGCCAAAGCATTACTATAAATGTGCAAGTGATGCAAATATCAAGCACATCATCTGAAAGATGGTAAAGGAATAAGTTAGTGGAACAGAAAAGTCAAAATTGATGAATATGATCATATTCAACATGAGAAGGATCTTGAAAGAGTTGGATGTCAAAGAGATCTGAAAGATATAATGCAAGTAGTGTATCATCATGAAACTTATGTGGAGTATCAACAACCTATGCCATCAATATCTATATTTGGAGATGATGAAGAAAATGAAGTTAGGTTCTTGTGTTGACTTTGAAATTGTTATACAGTTGGCCATATTAGTTATATTTTTCACCGTTGCCATCTTGATGCCATCCCTTCTGATGGCTAACTATTAGAATGCATATGTAAGAACAAGAAACACCAGTTTCAACCATGACAATGAAAGAAAAATGATTATTGGGCTTGGTGGCGTTGGAAAGATTCCTTAATAAGTTGTGGATATATTTGTAGAATGACACAGCATATACATTTGTTGAGTTTTGAAGCCTGGTAAGAAGACATTTGTATTATATGTAGTATAATAGTATTGAGGTGAGAGTTTAGAGGGAAAGAGATACGTTTCCTAGACACTTCATTTTTGAGCTATTTGGAAGTGTGGACACTTCTGAACACTTGGACATAGACTACAGGAGACAACAAAGTGCTGGACACACCACTTTGAAGTGTCTTGCTGATGTCAGCAAAAGTTTCTGACACTTTGACTTTTTTTTTTAGTGTCATGCAGGGGACACTTAGTTTTGAGTGTAGGACACTTTCAATGAAGTGTCGTTATATTTTTAATAAAAATATCAATATCTTTTGGGCATTTTAAGCAATGTATTGTAATATTTAAAGTTATAATAGTTAGATGAACACTTGAAGCAAAATGTTGTTATATTTTAATATAAATGTATCACAATTAGTTATCATTTTAAGTGTCTCAACATATCTTAAATAAACCTAGAAAGTAAATTAAACAGCTTGCAAACTTGTGACAATTCCATTAATTATTTTAAATATAATTCTAAGTTGCCATTTGGCATCACTTTCATTTTTATATTTTAAATAAAATAGAATTATGCTTTTATTTTTCTTTAGGTTTTTAAAACACAAACATATTTGTTATAGTTAATTATTTTTTTGTAAACATAAACATGGCTATGGTGATGGGTGGGCTGTGGTAGCAGCAGGAGGCAATGATAGTCGTTGTGGTGTTGATGGGGGAGTGGTCATGGTGTCATGAAGGTGATGATGAAGGTGGTGGTGAAGGTGCAGGGTGGTAGCTGCAGTGTGGCAGTAGTATGGCAAAGGCAATTGTAATGGTGGTAGTGATGGTGGTTGTGGTGGCAGAAGGGTGATGATGATATAGATGTTGGAGATGACTTTAGCAATGGCAATGGTGATGGCTATGACAAAGTTGGTGGTGATGTCATTGACGGTGGCAGCAGAAGCATGAGGTTTTTATTTTTGAAAATATTGGCAGTAAGGATTTTTTTTCATTTTTGTAGAAATAAAAGAAATAACTTTGAAAACTAGAAAATAGAAGCAATAGCACCTGGTATGTTTTCATCTTGGTTCTCATGTTTTGTTTTAAAAATGGAAACAAGAAATAAAATGATGCCAAAAGGCCCAAAGTCTCATGCTTTTCTGAACAAGCATCAAACGACAAAGAAAACATAGTACATCAATACATGCATGCGTACATACATAAACCCTCAGATACACACATGGGAATGTAAACTGTACAAGCACACACACATGGTGTGTTCCTAAGTCTAGACTTTTGCAGATTGCCATGTCCAACACTTAGGGGAGCTTACACATTGGCACTTGTGCTAAATAGCTAGGTAATGTTGGGAAGGACACTTTGATTGATTCTGGGAATTTTATTAAAGAGCCAAATTATGTGCTGTAGAAAATGAGGGTTGCAAAGAAGATGAAAGACTTTGAATTGGGGTAGTTCTCAGACATGGTGTCATCTATATCTAATAAGATTGGTGGGATCCCTAGGCTCTTTTAGTTGCAGAAAGATTAGGTTTGAAGAATTTGGACTATATTTCGCTGAATGGTGGGCCATCTTCTTGGTTTGATAAGAGCTCTATGTTGAATATTTTGACTAGCAAATGTTAAAGAAAGCTAAAATGATCTGTTGAAAGAATATAAATGTTAAAAAGAAGAGTATAGGTGAAGAAAATCTGAAGATGTCGCTTGAAGTGAATAAGAAGTTGAAATATTATGAGTTGTTTGTCTTCTATCAAAGATCCTTAAAATTTAAGAAAATTATACATGCTAGTCTACAAAATGTCCGGAAGGCAAAGGATCTTTATGGGAATTTCAGTCTGACCTTCATAGTTCATGTATCAGTTTTATTATTTTTTAAATATATAGGACACAAGCATCTATTCTTTTCAGTGAATCATGAAATAGATTATGCTTAGGCCTTGTTTAGGATTGCTGTTGGTGGTAGAGTTTTTGGAAGTAGAGTTTTGGAAAATAGAGCTTTTGCTGGAGTTTTTAATGAAAACTATTGCTGTTTGATAACTACATTTCTTGAGTGTTGTGATACTTTAACATTTGTTTGGTAACTATACTGAGAAAGTGCTTTTAGTATGACAAAATGACAATAAAGAATGTTGCATAATATTGTATAGTACAATATAATATAATATTACATATTATTACATATTAATATATTATATTACATAGTATTATATTATATGTAATATAATGATAATATAATATAATATAATTATAATATAATGTAATATAATACAGTACCATACAATACAATATCATGGGTATTTTGGTCAATAAGAAACTTTATTAAACCAAAATAGTTTCCAACATCAGCCAAGTAGAACTTTTGGGGAAAAGCCCAAAATGGAGCTTCTCCCAAATAGATATTATTTAGCTGTTTGGAGAACTAGAAAGCTCTTCTGATTCTTTTTATCAAACGCCACCATATTGCATGAAAGAGCTGTTTGCCCTCCAAAAAGTACTCTCTAGCTCTCCAAAAGTGTTCCCAAACAGGGCCTTAATATGTCAGATATTGCTTGCCTTTTATTGTCCTTTTGGGTGGTCGAATTTTGTTCCCCTATCATATGCAAAATGCTTTGCTAGATCATGCAATCCTGGTAGATGTACGGTATGATATAACTAAACTTCGCCTGGGGTCACAATGGGAAGTTCTTTAACAGAAATTATTGTTATTGCAATCAAGAATTCTCTATATACGAATTGTCTTATTATTGTTAGGTTAAGCTATCTTTGTTGTGAATAATACTTTATTAAATTTTCTATCAACTGGTAGTAGTTGGTAGAGCTCATTATAAAAGAAACAGGGACTCCCCACTTGAAGTTTCTTGTTATAGGTTAAGTTGCTTTCTGGAGAAAGTACATCGAAGCCAAATAGTGAAGGTTCCTTAAACTTTTGTTAAATTCCCTATTGAGAACATTACTTACTAGAAGAGAAACTTTTCTATTTTAATTTTGTGCTGTTGTATTCAAAAATTCTGTTGAAAGTTATCTCCCTTGATTTTACTTTAACTTTTTTCAGTCCTGGTATGACTATTTGGGTGGTTTGATTATACTAGAAATGACTTCCTACATGAAGCTTTTGCTTCTGGAGACTAAATTATTTCAAGGAAACATCATTCGTACCAAATACCAGAAGGTTCCTTAATCTCTAAATCATTTTTGCTTGAGGTGACTGGAGTTTCCTCTAATTAAAGAAATCTGTTTGAAATGACGTCTCTCTTCCTTTCCATCCTCTCAAAAGAATATAACATAGTTTCTCCTTATCAATACACTTGCATTCATCTTGGACAACCCTTGTCGATACATATTGACAAGTCAATATGAGTTAGACACCCCACCAACATATCAAATTCCTAGACCATGGATATCAAAAATTGGTGTAAATGAATTCTTCCAACCACGAGCCAAAACTGCTCCAACAGGTCCTACCATACTTAAGAATGGAATTTGATGGTTCTTACGTCATGAGGATAGAGGCATTGAATGGAATGTCATATATCTTTTCAGCTTGGCCTATTATGTAGTTCTGATAGATCTATGTAGATAAACTAGTATTTTATATAATGATAACCTTTATTTTCTTATAGCATTTAAGAGAAAATGAGTAGTTGGTTATGCTTGGTAATCATTCTTGATAGAAATGTGATGCATAGCAAATGACAATTTTGTATTTTATCACTTATACTGATAAACACTTTTCATGGTCTATTAGGCATTATCAATTTACTAGTTTCGATCCTTCTGTGACATAGTCGTGAAATTAAAAGTGATTATTGTAAATTGTATATAAGGTGAAGTCAATAGTACCTTTTGACATTTTGTAGTTTACAATTGT
>KE505960.1:175010-187903 GCA_000441515.1 Elaeis oleifera | reverse complement strand
ACTCTTGATCCCGATACCCAAATGTGTGAAACTCGTGATCAGAGAATCCTGATTCTCGATCATAGAGTCTCAGACACGTAGGACTTAGAGTCTCCAAGCATTAGGACTCTTGATCGAAGAGTCCCAATCCAGTGGGACTTTTCACCAGCCATCAGATCAGATAGGAACCCCTAATGTGTGTGACCCTGCAGGCTCGAACCTAAGCCGATAGTATAGAAACCAATTCCTGTACTAATCAAAATAACCATCTAGCAATGGTACCCGACATCCGGATAGATCGAATAGTCGCAATCGCAACACTCAGAACCTATGCGAATATGGTTACTGTATAATTCATCCCTTTTGACCCCTATGTATAGGATGACTCAGGGTTAAACTATCAACCCTGATCAGATCATCCGAATCGTGCTCAACTCAAACAGTCCTGTGACTCCTCACTAGGACTATCCTGGCCAAGGTTTTGCTAAATTGAAACATGACTGTACACAGCTCCTGAACTGGAGTGGTCAATCCCATCTTGACACACGCACCGATAAGTCAAGTACTTGACTACACCTAGCAGCCTTCCGTTATTGAATTAAAATTAGGTAGTCCAGTGCCTAAGTACAGTGAGTTGCTTGTAAGTCACCGTGGCGGTCTCAAGTCGGAGGGACAGTTATATCCATATCCCATCGGAGCAAATCTTGACAGCAAAAAAAGCTCTAGAGTCGGTCATGTTCAGTGCAGATGTACCCTTACATCTCACCTGTATGCCATACCAGTGTCTCCATACTCCTTGGTTAAGAGGACAACCAACCGATATGGCACACAACGACCTATGCTTGATAAACGTTGTCGTCCTTGGTAACAACGTATCATTTGGTCGCGAATAGATTTAAGGACTAAATGACAAATCCTCCTTTGTCGAGTCTAAATAGTCCTAAAGACTTCACCACAACACAGGAGTTCATTAGAAGATGAAACAATTTGTGATGAAAATATTAAATAATTTTATTATTTATAATTCATATACTAATACAAGAAAGAGCACAACCGTCAACAGGCTGACGATTGGCTTTGGGATACTATTCCCAATAGATAATACCTTCATCTTCACTAGATTTTGCTATTCTATTTTGTTAGGATTTCATTTAGGTTTTCCCATGATCCCTAATCCTTTCATCCTGGATCCCTCACCTCATTAAAAAAATCAAGAAAAGATTGCTTTAACACCAAAATTATCCTAACACCAAACATTGCTAGTGATTTTAAGCAAAAAGTTATCTAAAAATTTATTTTTGTCATGCCTCTACATGGTTCCAAAGCTTTGTTAGTTTGCAAAATGGGATCCCAAGATGCTTCCATTTTTTAGTTTGATTTATTTCAATTAGAAATAAGTAATTCTATTTTTACAATTTGTTTAATGGAACAGTGTTTGGTTAATGGAACCCTATCTGGTTAATAAAATATATTTGTTTAATGGTATCCATAGTCATATCTCTCTACTACTCTTTTGCTATAGCAATCAAGTTTTTTTAAACTATTAGAGAGGCAAGATGCCACTATAACCTATTTTTATTTGCTGTAACTTATTTATAGAAACTACGTATAATTAGTAGCTAACTATTTACATTTTGTTTGGTTGCAAAAAGTTAGATTACTGGCTAAAGAAACAAAGATACAAAATAATGCTGCTAAAATATTAGGACCTACAAAAAAGGAATTGTATAAATACCTTAAAATTTGAATGTTTTAGCTCTAAAATCAAGGGCAAATGGCACCTTAAGAATAATCAGATTTTTTGTAGCCATCTAGTCAATAGAACTATTCCATGTTCAGCTTGATGTCTTGCTGCAAACATCTTTTTTATAGATTTTGTTGATAATCTTATCTTAATAATAATACTATTTCAAGTCTAATTTTTTGATATATCTTGTAGCATAGATTTTGTAGTGATTACTATGCATCATGATGGCAAGTTTATCAAAAAGGTTGGATGCACTGAATATGATGGAGGGGGTATAGCCTACTATAATATCTATAATACAAAAAATTTATTTTATGAGAAGTTACAGGATATCATGGAGAAGTTGTGTATAGATAAAGTCATAAGGTTATTTTATAGGGCGTATATTTTCAATGAAAATTAGGTAATGATGCTTCTATAGCATATATTTTCAATGAAAATTAGGTAATGATGCTTCTATATGAAGATAGTTGGCTTAAAAAAATGATAAAGCTTGCATAGGATATAATGGAGTATCTTCATGTTTATGTGGAGCACTAAGATATAGGAGAAACAATCAATGAAGTAGCCATAGAGAGAGTTAGGACTCGAAAGTCTATAAAAAGAGTTGGTGAGAAACAAAGACAAGAAGTGGTAGGAAGAAAAGAATGAGATCAGAAGCAAGTAGGGATAGAGAAAGTGGTGATAAAGCAAAGAAAGTTGCTAATGAGAGCTAATTGAGCAAAGTTCAGCAAAATAGTTGTTAAATAAAGTCAGCAAAGTAGTTGCTAAGAAAATTTGCAAGTTGTTAGTAGGAAAAAAGTGAGAAGAAAAATTTAAAAAAAATTATTTAAAGACTTAGGGCTCAAAAGATTACCAAGGAAGCTTTTGAAGATGAAGAATATAGCCCATATAGTGATAGTGAAGAGAAAGAGAGTGATAATAGCTATTATATAGATGCTAAGCTATTAACTAATAATGATGAGTTGATAGTTGTAAGAGATAAAGTGAATAGAGCAAGAACTATAAATAATAATAGGATTGATGAGATATAGAGGGAGCAACCATCACCTATGAGTAAGATATTTGGATCATGCCCTATTGCTACTTTGGATGAAGCTGAAGAGTAGATAGGCCACTATAGTGAGTATCATGATTCTTCTGAGTTTGATACACTTGATTCAAATCCTGAGAATAAGGTTAGTAAGCTTGGGAAGAGGAAGAGGTGGGTTAATTTTTACCTTAAAGCTAACATGCGTGGTATCAATTTTATAAAGGTATGTCATTCAATATCATAGAGTAGTTTAAAGATATTGTAATCAAGTACAATATGGCATAGAGTTATGATATGAGGTTCAATAAGAATGAGGCCAGTACATTATAGATAAAATATAAATTTAATAATTATCTATTTAGACTATGGTGTTCATATGAGAAAAGTATATATAAATTTCAAATTAAGACTTATGTTGGAGAATATAGACATATAAGAAGTTATAAGAATAGTCAAATGACAGCCAAATAGATTGCATGGAACTTTGAAGAGAAGCTTAAGGTATGTCCTAGTTACATGCCTAAGGAGATAAAATATGGCATTAGGACAAAATTTAAAGTAGATGTAAGTGTATCTAAATATTGGAGGATAAGATAAATAGCTTTGAAGATTATTAGAGGATCTCATTATAAACATTATGGTAGACTACCAGATTACTGTGAAGAGATCACAAGGAGCAATAAAGGCACAATAATAGTCTTAAAGGTTAATAGGTCTGGTGATGGAGTGTAATGCCAGAAGTTGTATATAGATTTGAAGCTCTTAGAAGGAACTTTTGGAGAGCTTACAGACCCATATTTGGACTTAATGGATGTTTCTTAAATAAATTTCTAAGAGTAAATTCTTAGTTACCATTGATAGAGATGTTGACAATTAGATATTCTTGCTTGTGTAAGTTGTGGTTGAGGTGGAATGTAGAGATTCTTAGACTTGATTCATTAATCTATTAACTAAAGATCTAAGGCTTAAAAATAGATTAGGTCATACTATTATTAGTGACCAATAGAAGGTAAGATTCAATGATTTGCTGCAAGATGATTGTAGCTTTTGGCACTTAATAAACTAAGTTTAGTTGCATAATAAACTAGTGTTAGATGTTGCATGTTCATTGTCCTTAATTTGGTTGCATATTTCTTTTAGAGATTGATTCAATCAATCAGTGATTTATTGTCATGTGCTGAATGTAGGTATTGTACAAGATGCATCTATGAAAATTGAAGAAAGAAGCACAAGGGTGGAATTTCAAGATTCACCTTGATCAAAGGTACCAAGTATACAATCGAGGGAGATTTTCTTGATATAATAGATAAGCTAAAAAGGCTATCAAAAAAAGCATAAAAAGACTATACAGATGCAAGCCTAAGAAAATTTGTCAAGATCATGAAAGGACTTTATAAATGCAGGCCCAAAAAAATTTGCCGAGATCATTTTCAATTTAATTTCATATTATTATGTCATTGATAGCAATATGTTTGAAACATTCAATGGTACATAATACAAACAAGGGAGAAGCTAATAGTTGAGATGCTTGAAGATATATGAAGAGCATTAATATCTGGATGGCAAAGAAAAGGAAAGATATCGAGAAGTAGCATAGAAGAATTTTCTCTTGAATTCGAGAAGATTAAGAAGAACAAGTTAGAGAGAAGATGGTATGAGGCGATTTATAATGGTATTAGAAAGTATGAAGTAACATGCAAGGGATAGTCCTATGAAGTGAGTTTGGTTACTAGGAGCTATGCATGCAATAAATGAAATTTAAAATATATACTATGCAGTCATGCAATATATGAAATATAGTATAAGAATGATATTGCGGAGGCTTATATAATAGAGTGCTATATACTATGGATGCATGGAGAAGATGCTATGAGTTTATCTTTTAGCCTATCAATAGAGAGAAGCTATGGCCTAAGATAGGTACAGAGACAGTGTTATTTCTATTTGTGAGGATAATGCTAGGTAGGTTTATGAATAATAGAAGGAAGAACTCATGTAAGGAGTCTAAGAACTATTACAAACTGTCCAGACATGGAGCATAAATGATCTATCTATTATGCTTCCAAAGAGCCATGACAAGCAAGAGTGTCCTAACAAAAATGATTCATCAATAGTTAATTTGTCTCATTATCCACCACTAAAGAACCTAGATGCCGGCTAAGTAAAATCAAGTTATAATAACAACATTGGTACATCTCTAATATACCTATTTATTTAGTACATATTTGATAACATTTGTATTTAGTATACTAGGTTATGCTTAGCAGAGCTATTATAAAAGAGCGAGCAAAACTATCAGTAAGGAGAAGAATAAGCTAATCAATAGTTGCTGGAACTATTAAGCAGCAGCATGATAAATGTCCTACTGAAAATAGGAATAGACCAAGGTAGGAAAGGCTTCTCAAGAGTTATAGGCTATATGTCTTATCAGATACTGAAGAGAGATTTTTCATGGTGTGATGTATATAATTATTAATTTTATGATAAAACTTAACTAATATCAATATTGATCATTTTCAGAAAGACAAGCTAGAAAAGGCATTTAAGTGAAGAAGGTGCAGCCTAGGTTACTATGGATTCACTAAGAGCTCATGTTGATGGAAGATGTGGAAGATGAAGAAAGTACACTGATGGATCTACTCAGTCACTATCTTTTCAGTTAAAAATTTAAAAAAGCAACATTCATGATGTTTATTATCTAGAATAATTTAGATCTGCTTTGGATGTTACTAGATGTGGATTTTAGGTTTACACAATTGCTATTAGCTAAAAAATATTTTTATTAGCTAGAACAATGTATTAACTATTTAATGTTTAGTTGCTATTAATGTAATTTCAATATTTAGTCCAATGTTTAATGTTCAATATTTAGATTGTAATTACAATACTCATCTAATATTTGTTCAATATTTTATAAGTTCAATATTTAGTTCAATGTGTAGTGGAATGTCTACTTTAATGGCACATATTATATAGAGATCATAACTGTAGTCCAATAAATAGTTTTTGAATCATTGGCACATATTTTTGGTTTAATGTGTAGATCACTAGCACATATTTTACGTTGCTCATTAACACATGTTAGGTCATAACCAATGGAGCAAAGGGTTCATAATTACAATCAATATTTTAATGCGTTAATGTTTAGTATTTTATAAGTTTAATATTAGTTCATGTTTCAATTTTCAATCTTTTATTGTAACCATGTTTCAGTTCATTTTTTAGTTCAATATTTCAGATCAATATTCAATGTTTCAATGGTATCTAGAACTATTTTAGAGTATTGAAAATTTTTTAGAGCTAACTATTTCAAAGCTTAGATTCTATGTTTTAGAGCTCTAAAATTGTGCTCACATTCTATGTTTCAAAGCTTTGAAATTTTTCCCAATTTCTATATTTCAGAACTCTAAAAAGTAGATCCTCAATTTTAATATTTCATAGCTCTAAAACTGTACATATCTTTCATGTTTTAGAGCTCTAAAACTATGCTTGGATTCCATGTTTTAGAGCTCTAAAACTGTGCTCAAATTCTAAATTTCATAATTCCGAAACTGTGTTCTTGCATTGAAATACTACACTATTAAACTAGATCAAAGGCTTCACTGCATCCCTAGTCACTATTTCAGCATATTTCAACATATTACAAGGATTTCAAGGGTTTCGCATGTTACATTGTATCAAAGATTTCACATATTACACTATGGCTGCACTATTTTAGCATGTAAAATAACTTAATGTGGATACTAAAGGGATCTTGTTTTATTGTGGCTATATCGTATCCTTATTTCACCATGTTTCAGAGCTTATTTTTTCTAGTCATGTTAACATTAGGTATAAACTTGAGATATCACATTTAATAGCACTGCTATATAATACTCATTATGGCATTATCACATGTATCTATTTCAAATGCTCAGATTTTAGTACCAACATAATCATCATATCTATATTTTAGAGTTTACTTGCATGCACCATAGATTTAATATATTTCAGAGCTTATTGTTTCATGCTATATTGAAATGATACAGAATTATATTAATAGCAAGGGCATTAAAATATATTATCTAAAGTAGCACAACAAAAGAACTTTATAGCCAAACTTCATAGACTGGCTATGTAAAAAATCTATTTGGAGTTTATAGTTCTTATGACTCTTTTTCCAATATAGATATCATTTTTGAATCAATCTGTTTATAATATTGATTAAGCACAACTTAGAATATATTGATCTTAAACCCATATGCAAATATTAAATATAAAGCATTATATTCAACATCATTGGTGTATAACATTCATTATCAAGTGGATTTCCAAAAGCCTAACACACCGATTTGTCTTTCTTATAAATATCACTTTCACAATAATTATCTAATCACAAATATGGCAGTCGCTCAAAACATGATCTCTATTGTTAGCAGAATCTACAAAAGCATGATTGTAATAACATAAAATTTTCTTTTGCAGCATGCTCTGTAAGCTCCTTTCTCAGTCCAGTACATTCAACCTTTAACACTGACGCCTCCTCTTTTATGTCAATAGCCTTTTTTTTCAAAATTTATGTCTTTTCAAACAAACCAATTATCTTCCTTTCAGTTTTACTATATGTTCCCTTTAACTACAACTTTTTTCTCTATACCTTTTAATGATCGCAAATAATTTTTTCACCTCAGCTTTCAAATCCCTAGCTTCATTCCTTTTCTTAAGAAGAATTGCTTTTTCTCAACCCCTTATTTTATGATCAACCTATATGAAATACCTACAAGAACTATTCTGCTACTAACAAATATATACAACATTATCATAATTGAAAAACCTATAGTAGCACAATTAAATACTTGGGTAATTGAAAATATAAATCCAAAACACCAGTCATACTCATTTGATAGTTTGGACAAATACTAAACCTTTGTATAGGGTTGCCATGACTCCATAAAATCCACATTTTAGGTACAAGATTGTGCACTGATCTACACCTTCATAACTTTTGATCGAGTCAATGGTAGAGGTGGGGACTCATGTGAAAATCTTCCAACTCTCAGACTTGCCATCCCTTCCAACTCTCCTCTCTTTCTCACTCTAGCTATTTACTTGCAACCATCATTAATCTCCAATTGTTGGATAGGAAGGAGGGACAGAACTGAGATGAAACCCTAGCTAGAAAATAAAGGAGAAGGACTTTAAGAATTACTTCCATATCAGTAAAAGAAGGCTAGATCAACAAGCCATATGATATTATATGACATCCTCATCATGGCAGGTAGATGAAAATCACTGCTCGGGTCCGAATTGAATAAATTTGAAAGTTAGATGACTTGATTGTATTAAATAGAAGTTTAGGAGACCCTTCAATTGTTTGAGATTTTTTGCATGATTAATCCTATATTTTATTCTCTTCTTTTAGTACTTGTGGATAAGGTCTTTCAATCAAAGGTGCTTGAATATTTTGGGAGTAATTAATAGTGAACTCTTGAGATTGTTAGAAGCCCTGAACTCATGTAAAGAAAATCCCTCGCCCATAGATTGAATTTGATGGGGTTATAATGAAAAACTTTGTTTATGCATCTCTTATCTCTCCAAATTAAAGGAGCATCTCCACAAGCCGACTTTAGTTTCTATCTCTACTTTATTTCTACTTTTGCTTGGTTATTTTCTTGTCTTAGACTCTATATCATCATTACCCAGGTTCTATGCATTTTTTATCAATTAAAAGGACTCAAATGTTTTCTAGGATTAGTTTTAGGTTGGGTATCACAAGCTTAGGTTCAAGAGTGTGGGTGTTCCTAATACTATAGTCCAACAAATTTTATCGTTATCAATATTTAGTGATGTCCATTATCTTGAGAAGTTTATTGATAGTTTTGTGGATTGATCTAATGAATCAAGACCAATTTGTTATGTCTTTTACTGATGAATATTTTGGTATATTCTAAAAGTTAGGAGGAACATGAGTAACATTTGAGAATTAATTATTTTGTAGACTTTGAAAGAAAGAAGATGCATGCTAAACTAAACAAATGAAGGTTTTGGGTTGATCAAGAGATACTCTTAGGTCATCTAAATAACAAAGATATTATATTAGTTGCTTCTGAAAAACTACAGATGGTAGGTAACTAGAGAGTAAGGAGGTGGGGATAAAGCCCAGATTTTTTTGGTTTGGTAGGCTAATGTAGAAGACTTGTTAAGGGACTCTTTAGAATAGTAGCACCCTTAACCCAACTTACACAAAAGAGTGTTAAGTTTGAATATACTTAAGAGTATGAGAAGATTTTTCAAGAATTATACTTAATTGACCATAGTCCCTAGTTTTTTGACCATTTCCTTGGCATGAACATTGTATTGTATAATGATACTTCACACAAAGACCTTGGGTGTATTAGATGTGTACAGTAGACTAATGCTTCTAGGTAGGCAAAGACTTATGAGTAGAATGATCCTAACATGATTTAGAGTTAGCGGCTATAATTTTGCATTGGTGATTTGGAGTACTTGGATGGATAAACTTGTAATAGTTATACAAATAATAAGAGTATAAAATGTTGGTTTCTTATATGGGAGCAAGAGGATGAATAAGAGAAAGATAACCACAATTTTTCTGATCATAAGGTATGTCAAATTTGGAGCAGTCAATTTCTTCTAAGGAGTGAGAGTCTAAATCCCACCTTTGTGACATCTTTATTATGGCTACTTGCACAATTGAACTTGATAAACTACAACACAAAACAATGTGTGTACACAAAATTGACTTAGAAGTGAATTTAGTTGGTAGAGTTATCTTAGAAATAATATATTTAAGATATTGGAATTAGAATGCAAGTTCTTTTAAAACCTCCAGTATAAATTAGATGAGTGATTTCCTCACACTGAATAGAGAGCAGCCGCCTCATGCTTCTTTCAGGAAGCTGACACCTCATGCTTAAATTCTCACCTCATACTTATTGTTAGATTATCACCTTATGCCTGTATTCTTAAAATTCCACATTATACTTTTCTAGGACAACCATTTTATGCTGTCAAGGGAGCTTAAAAAGGCGAAGGTGAAGGTTATGTCAATTACTGGGAAGAAATAAAATAAAGGTGAAAGTTATGAAGTTTTAGGCTAGAAAATCTATATAGTAAATAAACTAAGTAGCATAATATTTGTCAGCAATTATGCATGGTTTGTAGGTTTTGAAATGTATTCTTCAACCTCTGTCCACATTCAGATATGAAACCTTGGTTCTTAATTGAATTTGAATTATGTTAGAAGTTTAATTTCAGCAGTTTAATTTGTTATATAGTAGCTAAATTGCATCTTCCCTTGCCAGAGGGACATAATCATATAGTTGTATCATTTTCGATCTCTTGAAATTATAGGGATTTGATCATATCCTTGTGCTAAATAAAGTCTAAAACATGTCTTCATTAGACTTGTATCAACAACTTTCAAATTTAGAATCTGTGTTATTTAAATATGTAATTCTTTCATAAAGCTTAAGGTTTATCTTAGATTTCTGCATGCATTTGTAAATTGGAATTCAGAAATTATGGTTATCTTGAGTATTTCCATATGTTTAATGTGTGGCCATTGTTTAATGTCATAGTCTAGAGTCCTATATCAACTGTCCACATTTTCATGCAAGAACAAATTCTTACTACTGGCCTATTGGTTGAGAATTCATCATTCATTTTTGAATTTGAAAATCATTTTAACATTAAGCTAGTTCTTATTGAAACATATGTTGATTACATCATGGATCAAAAGGAAAAGTCCTATATTTTAATGAAATGCCTAGTCAATGAATAAACTCCCAATATGGGGCGCAATGTTTTTGGGGAACCCTTCAATAATGGGTATAATAGTTGGTTTTAGCAATCTTGGACTGCTGAATACCATAGTTAAGTGTATGAGTGAACTATCTTAAGATACTATTTCAAAACTTTTCAAGTTTTAATACATACTGATCCTTACTACTCCCCATGTTCTGTTTTCATTTGATCCTGTGCTATTAGCTATTTTTGGTTCGTAGGTTGTGTGGCTTATCCACTATTTATATTTCAAAATGAGAGGCTCATTGGCTCAATCTAATAGAATATCTGAAGTCATTTTGGCATAGATGTTCAAGCAAGTGCCTAAGGAACTAGTGCCATTTTGTTGTACCACAAGTTAAGGTGTGTCTATAAATGTTATTATGTCAGAAGTAGAGAGAGTATACTAATACGAGTAATACTCTTGAGAAGATAGTGGAGATGGTCCTCTTGCCTTCAAAATTAATAATAAACCATTAAAATTCAAGATACTAACTATCAAATATGATTTGTACTACAAAATATCTAGAACTAAATACATGTAGTCTAGTAGTCTTTGTCCTATGCATCAAGTCGGTACAAAAGGAATGGTATCAATTGCGTTAACATAGTAAAATATATGATAGAGCACATGAATTGAAAATCTATTTAGGAATCATGATTTATACATCTTAAAATATAGATAGATTTAAATTCACTATGTTTTCATGATTAGATTATAGTAAAATATTGTATTATACTATTAAATAATTCATTTTGACACCTACTTGATGATTAGGTTAGAGACTCCTCAAACATGAATTTTAGTTTCTAGGCCCTTTTTTTTTTTAGTATAGATTATGTTTAATAGTTTAGATCTTGAATTTAGATGGTTGGTTTTCTAGTAAGAAAACTATTTCAATAATCTCAAAAGTATATTAGCACTACCCTAGTAATATACTCTTATTAGAAGAAATAAGTGTGATTAATGAGCTTCATACTTATAAGCTAATGATGTGAAAGTGAATGATGCTTAATTTAGGATAACGAGTTGTAAAAGTTCAATTGGATGAAATATTACTTTTTTTATATATAAAAAAAAGATATTCTTTGAATAATAAATTGGTGGATGAATTTGTGAATATCTGCTTTCACAGCAAATGATTAATACCAATTCCAGCCATTGATCAACTATCATTATTCTCATATCAAAACTTGGTGGATGTAGTTTCCTAGGACACGACAAAACATCCACTAGATGAGATCAGGGTTTTTCCTTTTTTTTTCTTTTTTTTTGTTAGTATTGGAGCTGATAAGGCTCTAAATTCCGATGGTTTTTGCTAGTCTCTTCTTTTTTTCAGAGATTTTAGGACTCTTCAAAAAGTGCTTTCCTTACGGTTTCAAAGAGAATACGTATTTTGATATCTTGGACTTTTAATTTATCCTGATTCACAGAACAAGGAGCCGGGAAGAAGTTAGGGGTCCACTAGATCCTTGACTAGAATCAGAATAGACTGGAATAGATATCTGATCGCTCTCTCTCTCAAAGCATTTAGTTCATAACTTGAAATCAGAATGAGATTTAAATACCAAAGAAAGTAGAGATTAGATTTTGAAAAATTGAGGCATTCTCATTCTTTCCCTCACCCAATCAAACAGCTGGAATTTAAGGGATTTCCTTACAAATCACAAAATATGAATTCACCTCTAGAAGAAAACGATGTGATTCTGGTCTTCCGTGGAATCATTTATGCTTGAACTGCAGACAGACATGCACACAAAGGTAATTTTGGGAATTAATGCTCCAGAAATGGCACATTTGGCTTGTTAAAATTCTGCCTAATATCAGTGAAATTTAGAAGTGCCTCGTGTAAAAGTTCCTGCACCTTACAAAATATGCACAGATGAAATATAGGTCTAACTCATGTAATAGCCCCATCCCGAATAATATCAAAATTTGAGCACAATCAGGAAATTCAAGTCATTTTTAAATTAAAAATCGCGAAAAGAGACCCATGGGCCGCAAAACGAGATCAGCATCAAAACACAGCAGGCACTGAGAATACCACTGACAGGGCCAACCTTAAGCTTCATTTTTGAGCCTCAAAGAGCCTATGCAAGCAGTATAATATGCCCATAATTGAAGTAGAAATCGGACAAGTTCAAGCAAGTCACAAATGCCGAAATATCACTGTTGGAATAGAAACAACGGCATCAACAAGGCAACTAAATATGCTAAGTGTTTTAACTAATTGATGGATCTGTAATGAAGCATGTTTAAATACACGCTCGCATTGCGTTTAGAAACAAGAGAATCAGAAACTGCTGCAAAATTGAAATGACAAAAAAAAAAAAAGAGTAAGAATTAAC
>KE505959.1:116621-139997 GCA_000441515.1 Elaeis oleifera | reverse complement strand
ATATATGTGGACATACATACATACATATATATACATACGTGCATACATATATATACATACATATATGTATATATATGTATACATACATGTATACATATATATATGTATATATGTATACATATATATGTATACATACATAGATATACATACATATATATGTATATATATAGATATATGTATACATACATACATACATACATACATACATACATACATGTATGTGTGTGTGTACATACATATATACATGCACATACATATATGTATACATATATATACATATATATGTATGTATGTATGTATGTGCGTGCGTGTACATACATGTATACATATATACATACATGTATACATATATACATACATGTATACATATATACATACATATATACATATATATACATATATATGTATACATATATGTATATACATATATATGTATATATATATATATATGTGTGTGCGCGTGCGCGTGCGCGTGTACATATATATATATATCTATGTACATATATATATGTATGTATATATATATCTATGTACATATATATATGTATGTACATATATATATATATATGTATGTGTATATAATGGATTTTGTATTCAGTTTGACTTTCTGTCACTGAAATTCTAGCATATCTTTCTGTCAAAATGATGGAGCTTTTGTTCGAAGCAGGCATGAAAAGCTTGTGTTTTAACCCGCATTCCTTCTTACTATTTGCGGGATCCACTGCTGGTTATGCTCACTGTTGGGACCTCCGGTAAGTATCAATTACATAATTGAGCATCATGCAAGAGATTTCATTTTGTGATTAACGGAATGACTTTATTTTTTTTTTAGTTTAATGATATGGGTTAATCATTAAAAAGCCTATGGATTTTGAATTCACAGAGTGATATTTATTAACTTTCCTAAAATCTAATTGTATTGTATTTTATTGTTAGCATGCTATGCTAGATCCATCATATGAACCTATTCTAAGGGACTTTTATGGTTCTATTTGTAAAATAAAGTCCTGGATAGAATATTAAGCTCTGGTCATATTTGAAACAGTTTGTATATGAAGGGTTCTCAGTTCTCACCTTTTGAAAATTATACGAAGCGAAGTACTTCCCTTCCATTAATGGATTATTGCGTCAGTGCATTTACTGACTCTCTATCATATCATTTTACGAACATTCAGTATTGCAACACTTCTTTCGCTAGATTTAACCTATCATGCAGTTGTTGGAGTCTGGATGCCAATTATCATTTGGTGACTGCTTGTTGTCAAAACATGATGAAATCACTAGATATTGATCCGTTTTGGCATTTCATCAAAAAGGATAGGGAAAGGTTATTTGCTCTAGTTAAATATTTTAGGGAACTCTTGAACTAAATTTTCAGTGTTATAAATAAATGCTAAGAAAATAAACAAAATATTTCTAAAAATATAAATAATGACAAAATGTACGATGAACCCTTCATCTGTTGAAGTTCTAATGTTTTATAATCAATAAGCTATAATATGTTGTGCCACTATGACTTTTGTGCTAGAAACTGTAAGAGGGATTCTGGTGTGCTAGCCAGGAAAGCAGTAATCATGAGATAGCTGAGGGGAGAACTAGGAGAGGGAGGCTAATCGTTTAACATTATATGATGTAGGACCATGTACAAGTAGGCTACAACATGAAAAAGGGCCAGGGGAATTGTTCAGATGACATTTTCAATTAAAACATTCACACACTGTCCAAGATCTGAGAAGAGGCAACAAGGAACCAATTATAGTTTCCAGGATAAAAAAGGATTAATAAGCTTGCTCTTGGTTTAGATAAGCAAAAGAAGGTGGGAGAAATCAAGATGTAGGTCTTCTATAACTAGAACTTAATGATCCAAAGTGATCTAAAGTCAAGATCAAAAGATGGAGATGCAAAACTAGCTGACTTTGCAGCAGATTCAAGTCAAAGCATGATCTAACATAGAAATATTTCACATAAAAGAGGTGGAAAAGTCTAAATCAAATTTAATAAATATGCCTAATCAACAACCAAATATGATTTAAATATATAAATAGCAAGGATGTATATTTGATCAATCAATGAAAGATTAAACCGGTGCAGATTTGTCCTGGCCTGGCTAGCCAACCTGATTTGTAGTGGACCGAGGCTGATGTTTTTGACCTGTCAAGCTGGGTTGGACCTTACATTATAAGGCTTGACTAGTATTAGGACCAGTCTCAGGCTGGCTGAACACTATATAAGCCTGGCCCAATCCAACTCGAGAATAATTATATTATAATCTATTTTTTAGCTATATTTTTTTAAAATTAAATAAATAAATATCTCCCCAATCCAACAAATCTCCTATTCTCCTCTTATCTCCTTATCATCATGATATCTCTCATTGGCAGCACCACCTTGCCATCCCACACTCCACCTCTCTTATTGCTGCTATGGCATCCTCCACACCCATTCGTTTTCTCTTTTGCATGTTGCCCTTCTTTTCTTGCCCTTATCCATCCCTATGTCATGGTATATGTATGCTGCAGCCACTGCATTTGTCTCCATGGCCTCCTTCCCTCTGCCCCATCGCTAACATCTCATACATGATAGTGCCCATCCATCCTTACTCCTTACCCATTTCTCTTGCTAAAACCTAGTTGGCGTGCAACAGGCTTTGGGTTAGGCCATGCTGACCTCGAGCATTGGTCTCGGAGTGGCATTGGTTTCAGGAGGCCCTAGGTCAGGCTTGGGCCAAAATTTAACTTTGATACTTTGTCTAGGCCCAGCCAAAAGAATGCACAGTTCCTTAGAAAGATGAATTATCTGTTGTTAGATTCAGGTAAAGAGCAGCAGGAAATAGATCACAAAATAAATTGATTTTGATGTTAGAATTACCAAGGAGACATGAATATGTTGATGGAGAAACAAGACAATAAGTACAGGAGAGAAGGACGGGAAGGTACGGGGAGATACTGCCTTTAACCAGGCTTCAAATAAGCTTTCTTTATTCAAAGAAATTTCTGCCTACATGATTGTTGGATGCCACAAACTAGACCACATATAAGGCCAATCAGATTTCTATTCTTTCCTAATTTGAGTCTAATCAGGACTCAGTAACCTCAGCAAACAAAATATAACAAAATCCCTTTCAACCAACTGTTAATACTTAATAAGAGTCCTCACTATTTGGACACTGTGGTAATCATTTTTCATGCTATGGTAATGTGATTGGTATCCAGCCACTTTTTAACTTCACAAGGAATCTAAAAGTACTATTTCAGACCAATGATAATACTGGATTGTTGGATGAAATTGTAGCTGTGCCAGATGTTCCTTGTAGCAAGGTGGGACCTTAACATACCTCAAATGCTGCCCAAGTTTGCATCATGAACCCTCTGTAGGTATGAACAGTGATCTGAAAGCTTCTGAGCTGATAGGCATTATGCCTGCCTTAGGCCTTAGCAGCTGCTCTTCAATGATCATTGCATCAACTAACTGTAAAAAAATTCGACTTAGTTGATTTGGCGTAGGGACCAAACGAGACATCTTTATTTGAGCCAGCATCTTGCTGTAGCCTGCTTTACTTTCATTTGTCAGAGGTCTTTCAAAAGTACATATGTGAAGGCTTCCATGCTTGAAAATGTATGGATTTGTGAAGACATCATGTTGTACCCTTCCATCAAAAATCCATGGTCGTTAAGAAGTACATGATGCGATGCTGTATTTTATCATCGACCTGACCTATTATATTAGATTAAACACCTGTCATGGACTTTAAGACTGGTATTTCTAACTGTGCAATTGTACATCTATTATGGTATTGCTTGATGTTTAGCTTCAAACTACAAATGGTGTTTTGGAGATGATCTTGGTGCAACTCCCAGAATCAATCCCCATGCTGCATAGTTGTCCATTGCAATGTATTCTTGTCTGGAAATATTCGATCGATGTACTCTGTTTTGGAAAATATTGCTTCATCTTGAATCTTCATGATCACTTTCCTATATGTAATGGGAAGAAGTTAAAGAATGATGCAATGCATGTTTCTCCTACTTTATTATTAAAGCTCTTTTCATCACTTTCTTTGGCTTCAAGACAGACAAACTCTTTGGCCTTCTATTCAGAGCCAGCATTGGTGATGAGACAAGCCTTATCAGCAAGTGTCACCAACTGATTAGGGCATCATAGAGAAGTGCTCAAATCGTTTGCGCGTAAAGCATCATATATTAGTTATTGATGTGAAACTTGCGCCTAGTTCATTTTTGCACTTGATAGATGTGCTAGCTTGTGGCTAGCGGCTACAGAAGCTGTTGGTGTCTTTGATTGGTTTAGTTTCTGGTATGACATATGCAGATTTGAAAAAAATCTGAAGAAACTTCACGGTTGATCTTTCATCTATTCCTTAATTCTATTGCCATATACACAGCATTCATTAGTGTATAATGGATGGTACGCTGTAACGGTCCATACCAGGCAATACCATGTTGTACCAGTACTGAATCGGTTCGCAGTATGGGAGGTGAATTGAGTATTGGTACGCTGAATAAACTCCATATCAGGCATACCGATATTGTACCATGTTGGTATTAGTACACAGTCGCATACCAAGATTGTGAACCTTGGCATAAAGTATGCTTGTAGCTAAGCTTTGAGACTTGGGGGTTTAAAACTTGGCAATTAAGATCATAACATTCTTGACCCATGAAAATTCAGGAGTCGCCATGCTGTATAACCTAGCAATATACTCCTTGATTGCCAAACTCCATGACCTGAAATGTGTGAACTACAATAGGAGCCATTGCTTGTAGTTTGGAGGCATGAATCAATGAATCATTGCTGCTTCTGTCTTGATGGTGGGACAATTAAGTTGGTGACACTTGGTACATCATTCACCATGTATGTGGTGTATCCTCTATTTCAATAAACAAAAGTCGACACGCTTGTGAAAGTTGGTCCCACTTGAAGTAGTTTTCACTTGAGTGAACCCAGATAAGGAGGATCTCTAGATTTTGTCAATAATCCCATGATGCAATCAACCATCTCGAGTTTTGTTTCACGATCCACTGCAGCAATTCTTTGATCTCAACTCATAGGAGCAAGAGTTTCTTGAGGGAATGCCCGAACATTGACATATGGATGTTGTGGGATAGAAAAAATCTAATTTCGTAACGTTTTTCATCTCTAGCTTCATTTCAATAAATAGATGTCAACACTCCTTTAAAAGCTGGTCCCACTTGAAGTAGCTTTCAAGAGCATAAATCCAAATCAAGACGGCCCAAGGATTATATCCACCATGAAATCAGCCAACTCAAGATTTGTTTCATGGTCTATTCAACAACTCTTTGATCTCCACTCGTACGAGTAGGAATTTCTATATTTAGCATCTGAGCATTTACCTATGGAAGTTGTGGAACTGAAGAAGATCTAATACTAAATCTTGCATCACCAGGATTTTGAATTTGAAGAACTGATGATCCAAAAGTTTGCTTTAATGTATTTGATTTTGCTGAAGTCACTTCCTATTGAAGATCGCAACTTCTTGTTCAGTTCCCTTGTAGACTTGGACAAAGGCCTGAAGTTGATTTTCTAATTTTACATTGGAGATCATAGTGGGAAAAGGAGAAAAGAGACCAAAGAAAGAAAGAGGATGAATTGGAACAAGAAACTGGGTTTCATATCCAACTGAAGCAGGATTACATTATCACAACATGCAAAAGAGCCAGAAGAATAGGTCAGGTGAAGTTTTAACTGGATTAATCATTGGCTGTCCAAGACATGAGAACAGGAAGCAGGGAACCAGGGTCTGTTGTTCAGCATTGGTTACTGATCAAGGACCGGTACCCATATGGGATATGGTACCAAAATTGTGAACCTTGCTATTTCATATTGAATGAGAATCCTGATTCCTGATTGTGCCCAGCACCATTATGAACATTATTCATGCCATGGTAATGCATGAACAATTACCTTATCCCTTATGAACTTTTAAAACTAATCTGAATATTTATTACCAATAAAATATAAATCTCCTCAATCTCTAGGGCTGTTGGATGAGACTATGAGAGAGCATTTGTGCTCACTTCATAGATGTTCCTCTAAGAGGGTGGGATCCTACAATACATTTTTTGTGCACGCCCACCAAGAAAATTATTTGTTTCAGCCTCCACTGGTACAACAGTGATCCGAGAACTTTTGGGGCTGATTTTTTTAGCTGTTGAACCCTTTCAGGGGCCTTAATCAGCAAATTTTCAATGATTATTGCATCATATTGATTGTGAGTAGATGAGGACCTACGGTAGGATTGTAGGTTGTAAATGAAAGCTCATACATGTGAACTGAAAGAAAGGAGGCAAGGTATGCAGGATGGATCTGTGTTGTTGCTTCAAGTAGGAGAGAGGAGCGAGCTATGAACAATGTATCAAAGACAAACCGATGAAAACAAACTTGAATGCATTTATTAGCTTTTGATTGGCTGTTTGTGCATATGGGAGAGGGAGGGAAGGAGTTCAAAAGGCAATACACTGGGTTAATCTGCATCATTAAATAGGGAGATGGTGGGAAGTGGACCATAAGAAGTGAGTGGGTATGATGTTATCTGTAAGACTATAACTACAGGGATATGCCTTGTGAAAACTCGTGCTCTTGTATAGTTATTTTAGCACAAACTTATGGAAAGTTTATAAGTAAATATGGTTGATAATCAATTCTATATTTCAAAATGTAAGTCGCGTAAATAAGTGTTGTATATTTTTATAGTGTTCTTTCTTTCATTTTGGTCATGTACTACTAAGGACCTCTTTGGTAGGCTGAATAGAGGTGGAATGGCCCACCTCTTATTCCCGGTTCATGTTTCCAAGTGTTTGTTGCCAAACAGCGATTGTTGCCGCTCGGAACAAGGTTATATCTTAACACAAATGTAGGAGAGAGATGGCATGATTTTATTCCACCATTTTAGTGGAATAGACTGATACAGCAGAAAAGGGAAAGTTCCCTCTCCATTCTCCAATTTTGTTTTGTCCTCATCCACTTTTTGATAATATAGAAAGTGGGAGGTGATTTTCCTGGGATAAAATCTAAATCAGTGTATCAAATGCACATTAAACCTATGCACTTATTCCTTGCATTTATCCTTCCAACCAAAAGGACAAAACTCCTATTCCATGGAACAAGTCCTGTCCATTCAAACTTATCCTGGTAAGCTTCTCTTATCCTTTCATTATTTATTTTGCAGCCAAAAGCTGCCCGGCAGTCTAGGTTTTTATAGAAAGTCAGGAAAACTAGGAAAATTGGGGACTCGCAAACATTGTGAAGTCGTTTGGAGGCCTCATCATATGTGAAGCCCACATCCTTAGGACAACTAATCATTGTATTACCTTAGTGATTTGATATAGGTCTCTCCAGCACAATGCATCAACTCACACAGTGGTATACATATTGCACGAGAAAATATGCCATCAAATGGAATAGCACAGTCAGTTTTAGCTTAGTATTAACTTTAGGCATCTTTAACTGTGTTTCGGATGCTTGAAAATCTTCTAAAAGTACCTTGGTTTCTTCAACCATTTCATAGGACTCTGAGACCACTCTGGGAGGTACGGGCTAGTCCAAATGTCATCTATGCAATGCATCATTTATTAAGTGATACATCGAGCTTAGCTGTTGGGGGACTTGATGGTGTACTTCGCATTCTTAATCAAAGTACTGGTGAAATCGTGTCCAGCTTGGTCGTAAATTCTTCCTTGAAGGGCAATAAGAAGGTTGTTGAGAAGAAGAAGGCAAGTGTGCTCTCTGGAGTCTCCTCTGTGGAAAGCATTCCTAGATACTTGCGGCCTCCCATCACTTGTCTGGCTGTCGGCATGAAGAAGGTTGTCACTACTCACAATGAGAAGTTTGTTAGGGTATGGAGATTCCATGAATAGTTAATTGGGGATTAATCTCTCTCTCTCATATGGGGGTTTGGAACTAGCAATTCATTTTGTTGTGAAATTTGAATATGCTCACCATGTGGTTTTCATCTCCTTGAGCTGTGGTGATGGATCTGATATGGATACAGTTCTAACGCTAAAATAATTGTTCGTGTATTTTATCCTTTTCTTGCTGAGTACAGAGTTTAGTTAACTAAAATATTGTATTTGTCTGGTAAATCTCTTGTTATGCATCTCTCAGCTAGGTTAGCTACAGTTCTGATCTTGTTTCCAGAAGTGCATGGGCTGCCACCATTCGGCTTGCTATGCTAGTTGAGCAATTCTTTGTGAACACTGGAGCTGCTAGTGATCATTCAAGACTTGTTACCTTCCACATGGTGTTTCACTTCACTTAATTTTTGGTGAAGTACATGTTGATTGATCTTCAGGTTCATGGTCTGCCAAGTGAAATTGCATGTTGCTAATATCTACCCTAAAGTTAATGTTGTTTACGAGCGTGAAAGATACAAAATCATAAGAAAATAGAGAATTCACTGAAAACTTGCAGTGAAAATATGCAAGTAATTATTTCTTCCCAGCCTACAGATGCTAGGTCTAGTTCTAGGCTGGTTGCTGGGGTAGAGAGAGCAGGCAGCTGCATTTTGTGGGCCTATGAGACCCAAGAAACCCTGGAGCCAATACATGAAACTAATTTAGAGAGAGGTGTAGATGCTAAACTTGAGCTAGAGAAAGTATTCCTGCAACCCTCGTAGTTGGTCCTTTGGGAAACTGAGGTTCTAGGTCTATCCCTCTCTAAGGCGTAAATGAGAGATGTTATAGAATAGGAATAAAGTCTTCATCCATATTTGTTGCAAACAAATAGATGAATCAATTGCATTCTGGTGATGTTTTGTTCGTTTTAAAAAGATAACTGACAAGTTGGATATTAGTTATATCTATATTCCTTTTAATCAAGAAGTTTAAATATATAGTTGATAACTTAAGTAATGCTAGAACATGATGGCAGTGAGATAGTCATGAAAGATGACGAAAAGTAAACAAAGTCTGGGTTAATGTTTGTGGAACTGTCTTTGTACAAAATTATATGTTTGATAAAGTTGTGCTGTCTTGGTATCAATTCCGCATCAGAAATATATTGGTGCAGCATTGGTAGGGTTGGTTTGATATACTGACATTTGGTATGTCTTTGTATTGCATATTGGTTCGTATTGGTACAGTAAGGTATACTTGATAGTCCGGATATCATCGACTGACCAGGTGTACTTTAGTTGATATGCACATTAACTCAAATTACCAATTAGAAATGAAACAAATATTAGCCAAATGGACTAAATGATTGGCAGGTTTATCTGCTTTTGTATTAATAGCCTTGTGAGACTGCAAATTATCCATAAGCTAAAATAACCACATGCTACACTGCCAGATATAAATTTGCAACTATTTTTAGGCATATGCTGGAAAAACACGTATAAAATATTCACTGCACCAATCTTTCATAGCCACTTTTATTATTTGCACTAATGGAGTCCAGAATCTCTAGATAATAATCAGTGAGATCATGAGTAACATTAGGAAAATATTTAAACACGAAAGATACAACCATTTAACCGTTTACACGAAATATGTATACACCTTTAAATGAAATAGTTGATACTAAAATGTTGCACGGGAGAACATCCAAAAAAATACCGCCTAATCACCGGAAAAACTAATGTCTGCTATACGTTGCTCTAAACCATTCCCTTCAGCAACATGACATGTTTGGGCTGAACATATCTATTGATTTCCATAATTTGGTTTGATGAAAATGTGTTGAATGCCCTCGAAATCTCCATCTGGAATCACAATTGTATTATAAGCTTATAGTCATCCCACCATAATCTCTTAAAACAAGCATTAACCCTCCAAACCAAATTAGAATATCAGAATTGGATTATAAGTTAATTAATTTTCAAACATAATTGTTATCAAATAGTTATTTGTATATATTATATCATATATTTATATTTTCTAAATTAATATTTTTTTATATTTTCTAAATGAGTCAATTTATATAATTTAAGATTGTTCAAATCGTGTCTATTTGATAATTGTGATCCAATGACTGATCTATTAGAACTTTATGGGACAATAAAATTTATTTGAAGGAGAAGCCATCGATGCCATCAACGATCTTTGGGACCAGTTTATCTGCAATCATAAGAAAAATCAAACTAGATGTGCTCCTCGCTGTCCGCAGCAGCATTTTGGTTTTCAATCCTAACTCCAAGTATTCCTAATGGAAATGGCCTCATAAGCTCTTGGATGAGTCAGGAACCAAGTCCATGGGGTGTCCTTTTATAATATGTCTCATCCATCAAAAGCAGATCTGAATCAGTTATAAAGACTGAGATAGACATTATCTATAATGGTTATGTAGAGTTAAACTTTATCACAATAACCATCAAGTATATTCTTACCACTTTATCGGAGGTTTATCTATAGATAGAGTTTAGATCAAACTAAACTAACTAAAACAAATTTCAATACGTGTTAGTGTGTGCTATATCTAATAGTGCTTAATCAGATAAATTCTAACATTCTCCCACTTGATCCAACCTAACATAATCATCTTTATTTATTTATTTAAATATTAAAATTTTAATAAATTTATGCTGGATCTGATAATTGAAAAACTGATATGGATCCATATTTAAAACTTAATCGCTATATGGATATGCACTATATACTTGATTACAAAATAATCATCAGTACGAATCATGACGGCAAACATATTATCAATCAGCATACAACCTTTCATATATCACAATGCTAATGACACATCATAATCAAGTTTTTTATATTAAATTTTATTTTATGAATAGATGGAACTTTATACCTATTCCTTTATATTCTTTATATCATATAGTAAATAGTTTATCAGTATAAATTAAATAAATTGAACTTTATTATAAATCCATACTGTCCAATATATATTAATCATGAAATGATCTATTGAATTCCATATGATCCATATGATTCCTCAAAATTCTGAAAATGAGTCCTTTAGTCAATGGATCTACAATTATCGGCTTTGTATAATATGTTTCATAGACATTATGTCCTTTATTATCTCACGAAGAGCTAAGTATTTAATACTAATATACCTGTTGATGCTTGTACTCTTTGTACAATAGGAAAATCTTACTGCAGAATTATCATAATATATTTTTATCGGTTTGATAATAGAGTCAATAATTTCAAATCTTATGATAAAATTTTGTAACCATATAGCTTATGAGGAAGTCTTATATAGGCTACATACCTTGCTTTCATAGTGAATGTACTAAACAAGATCTTATTTTATAATCATTCATGATATAGCACCTCTTTTAGGTAGAAAGATGTATTTGGTAATAGACTTTTTACTATTGGTGCATCTATTAAAGTTTGAATGCTAATAGACCATTACTTCATAATATCAGACCGATTGTATATGAGCGTATAACTTTTTATACCTTACAGATAATGTTTGATTTTCTTTACAGTTTTTCAATGCTCTATTTCTGGATCATGTTGATAATGTCTAAGCATTGATGCAGTCAAAGCAAAGTCTGAACGCATACAAACATAGGCATAGGTCAAACTCCTAATAGCAATGCATAGGTTATGAACCTTATTTTCTCTCTCTTTATCTCAATTCTTGGATATTGAGGTTTATTAAATTTATCATCATTTACAATAAAATATACTTAAAAAATATTTTTCATCCTAAATTTAATACTATAGAGATGTAAGTCCTTTAAGATGGTCCAAGCAGCCCTTAAGGATATATCTTGGTGAATCATAATACCAATAGTATAAGCGGCTTCACCAATATCTTAGATCTCAAAATTTTAGGATAGAAATGTTGGTTCCTACTGGCAAGCCGATATTATAGATATAATATCAGAATTATGAACGTACTCTCGCTAACCTGGGGTATACATTAACTAATAGTATGTTTTTTTTAACCCAAGAAGTGACCATCTCATTAAATTTGAGATATTACTATCTAGAAGCTTGTTTAAGACCATAAATAGATTTCTTTAATCTGCAAACCGTATGCTCTTATCCATTGATAACAAAACTCTCGGATTATTTCATGTAAACCTCTTCCTCTAAATCACTATTGAGGAAGGCTGTTCTCACATCTATCTAATGAAGCTCTAAGTCAAAATAAGCCATTAAAGCCATAATAATCTGAATTGTCTTTTGATAAAATAGAAGAATAGGTTTTTTAAAGGCCAATACCTTCTTTTGTATGAATTCTTTTGCCACAAGTCTGATTTTATATCATTCGACCTTTCCAATGAGATTCCTTTTGACCATAAAGATCCATTTGCAATCTATTGTTTGCACCTCTTTAAGTAAGTCAACTTATGTCTAGATGTTGTTGTTATCCATAAAGCCTAGCTCTTTTTTCATTTCATCTAACCATTATAAAGAGTCATCATCTTCCATGGCTTGTAAGAACATCTCAAGATCATACCCTTTTCTCCATATTAGTCTGATACACTATATAATTTGAAAGTATAGCAGATTTTCTTATTTCAGTAGATTTTTAGAGAGCTATCCCTTGATTTGCTTGTGGTGGTAGTTGAACAATTGCTTTTTCGATAATAGGAACCTTATGTGATGGAACTTGATGAAGTGGTGGTCCCTCCCAAATATTATCTCTAGAAATAATAATAGGAATCATCACTTCAATCTGCTTTTCAGATACAAATTTATTTCTTGTTTTTCTCAAACATAATATCTTAAGGTTCTCCACTCCCACTAAATATGTCATCTTTTAGAAATCCAGCTTTATTAGTTTCTACCATATATGATATATGAGATGGATAATAGAATCCCTATTCTTTTGACTTCTCTGAATAATCAATAAAAAAATCACTGATCATTTTGAGATTCATCTTTTCTTGTGAGTTGTAAACTTTGGCTTTAGCTAGACAACTCCATATACACATATATCCCAAGTTAGATTTGCTATCACTCTATAGCTCATAAGGAGATCTTTGAATTACCTTAACAGGGATCTTATATAATATATATGTAGCTATCTTTATAGTCTCAGCTCACAAGAAAATAGGTAGGTAAAATAACTTATCACAATCTGAATCATTTCTTTAAGCATTCGATTTCTTCTTTCAGTTATACCCTTCTAATCTGGTGTGCTTAACATTATGTATTGGAATACAATGTATTATTCGTTTAGGAATTTCACTAATTTCTTGGCCTTTGTCCTATCTCTATGTATTTACCATAGTATTTATCACCTTTGTTGGATCTAACTATTTTTATCACTTTTTCTGATTGTCTCTCTATTTTATTTTGAATTTTTAAAGGCCTAAAACATCAGTCCTATCAAACAGAAGATATATATACATATATCATGAATAATCATCAATTAATGTGACAAGATACACATATTAGACATGGAGAAAAGATCTTCATGCATAATGTGAATGATTTTTAAAGTTTCGTCACTCCTCCTGGCACCCTTCTTAAATGTGTATGTTTGCTTTATCTTTATATAGTTAATACATATCACATAGAAAAAAATATGAAAACTAACTCTAGAATCTAAGACTAACCTATAGTATCCAACTGTCTTAATAAATAAACATGCTTGAAATCCAATGATAATGGATCGTTCACTTTCAGTCAGAGGCCTACTTGATAGAAAGTCCTGCAAGTTTTTAACAATGTGCATAAATGCATTAGAGTTAATGCACCAAATAAAATTAGAAATATTTATTAAACTAGATTCAAAATACATACAAAGTAAAGGATATTTTCTTTTACAGTCATTTTTCATACTTTATGCAGTTTTCTTTAAATATCCCTCCTTTTTGTAGAAGAAGTATTTGACAATTAATGGATGCATCTAATGCCACACTAATGCTTTCTTTTTTTGGATACATCATTTTATTTACCTGCTCTTCCATTAACTTGATGTGTTTTGATCCAAAGATTGATTTTGATGAATATAAATATTTGAGTACTTATTTTGGCATTAATGAATTGTTGAAGTTCTTGTGAAGAAAATTTCAGGAAGGCAAAGTTATTCTTGAGAAACATTCATTGAATGCCAAGTTTTGGAGTTGAAGAAAACTGAATGAATATAACTACATCATGAGAAATCAAGTGGAACAGACAAAAAGTCGACCCTTAGATTCAAAGAATCAACTCTAGCACACGTATGTGAAATGGCACGGACTAAGAATCGACCCCTTACTTGACCTCGGATTAACTCTCTCAAGAAAGACAAAGAACTGCATTCTACAAATTAGTCTTCAAGCCGACTCCTACTTCTATCGAGCTAATTCATAGTTTACTCGAGTCAACCCCAACTTGATCTCGGATTGACTCAACTATGGCTGACAGTTCTAATGGCTAATTCTAAAAAATTTTAAATTATTCAGATGGTTTCCAACGGCTAGTTTTTGGTCTCCAATATTTAGAAATAGTTATTTAGGTTCTTTTAGAGGTTTTAAAGGCTACTAAATAAAAAAAAAGCCAAGCAAGAGAGAAAATAAAGTGAAAACCTAAGAACATTCATAAGAGAGCTACAAGCATCCAACTCTTTAAAAATCTTGAAGCATTCAAGTGTTTTCAATACATTGATTGCAAACTTCCTCCACTTATTCTCCAAAGAGCTTCATCAACTTTTTATTTGCTCTTTTAGGAGCTTTTTCTGTGTTTACAATTGTATCACTTCTTTATTGTAAATAAGTTTTAAGTGGGATTAAATCTTGAGGAAAAGCAATGTCCAAGTCTTAAATTGAATTAGAATTGTTGTGAAAGTCTAGAATTGGCTTGAGGGTATGGTTTTGATTGATTTTCACTTAGAAAATCAATTGAATTTTAATTGTGAGCCCAAAAAATAGTCAAACTGTAATCTAAGGAGAGATTATAGTGAAATTCTAAAGATGGCTTGGGGAGTGGACATAGATACTGAGTTTGGTACCGAACCACTATAAAATTTGATGTTTGTATGTGGCTTCTTATTTCTTTATATCACTTTTTATTTGCATCATTGTTTTAGTATTTATTATTTAGCATTCACTTACCTTACTTCACATGGCCTGATATTTGTGTACAGCAAGTTTCAATTTTCAATCCAACTCAACCCCTCCTCTTTGGTTGTCTCTCTAGACCACAAGTGGTATCAAAGACTAGTGCTCAGCCTGACTTGATCTAATAATCAAAAGTTAAAGATCAAATGACAGCCCAAATTGATGCATCTTTTGTCGAAGGATAATCGACCAATAAACCTCCTTTGTTTAATGGCACAACTACATATACTAGAAAGTATATTTGTGCATCTTTATAAAGTACTTGATTATGACCTTTAGAGTGTCATAATCAATGACCCACAATCATAGTAGATTGCACGTCACACCCAAATTAGAAAAGGATTGGGATGATCTTGATAAAAAAATAACTCAATTAAATGTTAAAGCTATGAATATTCTTTATTGCTCACTAGATGCTCATGAATTCAATAGGATTTCTATTTATATTTTCACTAAAAAAATATTAGATAGATTAAAGGTTACTCATAAGGATATCAATCAAGTAAAAGAAGCTAAAATCAAAATGCTTATGCATAAATATGAATTATTTAAGATAAAATAAATTGAAACTATTACTGAGATATTATCAGATTTACTGATATTATTAATGGCCTTAAGAGTTTCAAAAAATCTTATTCTAACAGTGAACTTGTTTGAAAAAGTCTCATATTACTTTCTAGAGCTTGGGAGGAAAAATAACAGCCATTCAAGAAGCCAAAGATCTCAATACTTTATTTTTAAAAAAAATTTGGTTCCTTATGACTTATGAGTCGATCATGAAGCAAAATAATGAAGAAAAAATAAATAAAAAAAAATCATTACCCTCAAATCCACTGCACAAAATGAAGAAGATAGTGAAGAGTTAGAAGAGGGAGAAGCGGATGAAGATATGACTTTCATCACCCAAAAATTCAAAAGGTTTATGAGGAAATAGAGACAAAATTTCAAAGAAAATCTTTCTTAAAGGATGAGGCAAGCAAGAAAAAGGAGAAAGAAAAGGAGCAGCCTATATGTTATAAATATAAGAAGCCTGGACACTTTAAAATTGATTGCCCTCTTTTTAAGAAATTCATAAAGAAGATCAAGAAGAAACTATGATGGCCACTTGAAGTGATAGTGATGACTCAAACTCTGAATGAGGAAAATCAAGAAGTGGCAAATTTATGTCTCATGGCATAAAAAGAGGTGATAATTTTGAAACAAAGTTTGAACTTGCTTTTGATGAATTGCAAGATACATTCCATGATCTTTTAGATGATTCAAGAAACTTAGATTGAAAAAAAGGATCTTAAAAAAAATCTGAACATGCTTTGATCAAAGAAAAGGAGGATTATCTAAAAGAGAAAGAATCTTTACTCAAAGAAAATCAAGATTTAAGGAATGAAATTTAAAAATTGAAACATATTGTTGATAAGTTTACTTGTAGCTCTAAAAAATTATAAATAATTTTAAATAATCAAAGAGTTATTTTTAATAAAGTTGGACTTGGTTTTAACCTTCACAAGAAATAAAAATTGTTGAAAATTTTTTTATTAAATCTTCATCAAATATATCTTCAAATGTTACTTGCTTTTGTTATGGCAAGTTAGAACATAAAGCATATTCATATGACTTTAGGAAATTAAACAATGATAAAGTTAAAAAGATTTAGATTCCAAAAGGATCTATTGTATCTAACACCAAAGGATCCAAAAAAGTTTGGGTATCTAAAATTACAATTTAGTTTTCTCTTGTAGGTGTATCTTGTAGCCAAAGATTTAAAAAAGAGAGATGATATCTTGATAGTGGTTATTCAAAGCACATCACAGGTGATAAAGCATAACTTGTCACCCTTGAAGAAAGGAAGAAGGAGTGATAAATTTTGACAATAATGGCAAGGGACACATCATCAAAATTATAATATTTGCATCACTCCTTCCACGTATACTGAGAATATTTTACTTATAGATGGTTTGGAATATAATTTGCTAAGTATTAGTCAATTATATGATAAAGATTTTAAAATTGCTTTTGAATCTTTGATGTGCATTGTTTCTAGTCTCAATAACAATGGCATTATGCTCTTTGGACATCAACATGACAATATCTACATAGTTGATCTAGATGATCTTTTCATAAAAAATTATCAATATCTAGTTGTAATGGATGCCAAAGTTAATGAAACTAGTCGGTTATGGCATCGCAGATTAAGTCATACAAGCATGGATTTGATTTCAAAACTTATCAAAAAGAATCTTGTTAAAGGCTTATGTAAGATGAATTTTGAAAAAATAAGGTTTATGATGCATATCAACTTGGAAAACAAACTTGAGCTCTTTCAAACTGAAAAATTTTGCTTCAACTTCTAGATCTTTAAAATTGATTCATATAGACTTATTAGCTTACTAGGACCATAAGCTTAGGAACAAAGATATAGACTTACGATTATGGATGATTTTTTTAGATTTGCTTGAATTTTATTTTTAACTCAAAAGGATGAAGCTTTTTATGTATTTATCAAGTTTTACCGAAAAGTCTTAAATGAAAAGAATTTGACTATTGTTTATATGAGAAGTGATCATAGAACCAAATTTGAAAATTAGTATTTGAAAATTTTATAACGAAAAGATATTGAACACATAATTTTTCTACTCTTAGAACACCTCAATAAAATGAGATTATTAAAAAAAAAATAAATTTTAGAAGAAATGGCCCATACCATATTGTGTAAAAGTAATCTCTTAAGATACTTTTGGGTGAAAGTTATCAATACAGCATATTATATTTTAAATTAATTTTAATCCAATCGATGTTAAAAAAAATTTTATATGAACTTTGGAAAGAAAAAAATCAAATATTAGTTACTTTTATATTTTCATTGTAAATATTTTATTTAAATAATAGAAAAGATAAACTTAAAAAATTTGATACCAAATTGGATGAAGGTATCTTCTTAAGATACTCTTCATCCAGTAAGACTTATAGAGTCTTTAACAAGAGGACATCATTATTGAAGAGTCCATTTATATAGTATTTGATGAGGCTAATAATCCATCTTTTAAAAAGAAGATTTTATTGATGATGATACAGGTATAATAAATAAAGAAATGGAAAAGCTTACTTTCAAAGAATCCTTAGCTCAAAATGATAAAAAAAATGGCAAGGAAGCTAAAGGAGAAGAGAAAAATCATGAGAATGCTCAAGATGAAAGTTTATCCAAAGAGTGGAGGCATGCATACGGTCATCATAAAGATCTTATAATTGATGATCGAGTACAAAGGGTAAGAACTCATTTCTCTTTAAGAAATATTCATAATCATTTAGCCTTTGTATCTCGAATTAAACTTAAATCAATTGAAATATTAAAAATGATCCAAATTGGATAATTACTATGCAAGAAGAGTTAGCCCAATGTGAAAGAATAAAGTCTAGATCTTAATTGATAGACCAATCAACCATCCAATAATTAGAATAAAATGAGTATTTAGAAATAAGTTAGATAAAAATATATTAGTTATAAGAATAAAGCTAGATTAGTAGCTAAAAGGTATAATTAAGAAAAGGATACTGATTTTGATGAACTTATGTTGTAAGATTAGAAGTCATTAGGTTATTACCTGCATTTGCATACTTCATAAACTTTAAATTATATCAAATAGATGTTAAAAGTGTATTTTAATATTTTCATTTCGAAGAAAGTTTATGTTGAACAACCTCCTAGTTTTGAAAATCATGCCTTACCAAATTATGTTTTTAAATTATATAAAGCTTTATATGGTTTAAAACAAGCACCCCATGCATGATATGAGAGATTAAATAATTTATTACTGGAAAATGGTTTCACAAAAGATAGTGTAGATACAACTTTATTTTTTAAAAAGAAAAATGAAGATTTGCTAATTATCTAAATTTGTGTAGATGGCATCATATTTGGTGCTACTAATGAAACATTTTGTCAAAATTTTTCAAAATTAATATAGAAAAAGTTTGAAATGAGCATGATAGAAGAGCTAAATTTCTTCCTCAAACTCAAAATCAAGCAAACCAAGGAGAGAGTTTTTATCAATCAAAATAAGTATACTAAAAAATAATCAAAAAATTTGAGATGAAGAATGCTAGACCCCTTGATATGCCCATGAGCCCTTCGTGCAAACTTGACAAAGATGAGAATAATAAGAGTATTGATCACAAACTCTATAGAGGTATCATTGGAGCCTTCTATCTCATTACTAGTAAATCAAATATAATGTTTAGTATATATATGTGTACTAGATATCAAGCTAATCCTAAGAATCATATCTCTTAGCTATTAAAAAAATTTAGATACTTAATGGGTACTTATAATGTAGGCTTATGGTATTCTAAAATTTTTCTATTAACTTAGTTGCATATTCTGATGCTGATTTTATTGATCACAAATTAGATTAAAAAATATAAGTGGAACTTATCAATTTTTAGATATAAATTTAATCTTATGGTCTAGTAAGAAATAAAATTCGGTGGTATTATCCACGATGGAAGTCGAGTATATTGCAATCAGATTTTGTTGTGTTCAAAGCTTATGGATTAAGCAACAACTAGAGAACTATGGTATTAAATTGAATAAAATGTTTATAAAATATGATAATATAAGTACAATCAATTTAACTAAAAATCTCATGCAACACTCAAAAACAAAGCATATTGGGGTAAGACACCATTTCATAAGAGATCATGTTCAAAATGATAATGTATTACTTGATTTTGTTAGTACTAACATGTAATTAGCTAATATCTTTATCAAACCCCAGACTGAGGATAGATTTAGCATGATTAGGAGAGAATTAGGAGGGTATGATCTTTTGCCTAAATCTTTCTCAAATTCTCTCTATCTTCTTGAAATTTTTTGATTAATTGAATATCTAAGTTCGCTTGATTGCCTTAAATTCAAATTCCATCTAAAAATATCCCTTGAGTGGACTCTTGATTATTTTTTTGATTTTTCTCTTGAAAACATCAGTAATTATTTCTATGCCTGAGCTCGAGTCAACTCAAGATGAAGTTTGAGTCGAATCTCGCTCGAGTCGACTCAAATAGGAATCGCAAATCAACTCTAGGTTGGGACCATGCCTTTTTAATCATGCAGTCTGTTGTCTTTTTCACTAGTACTTTCCCTTTCTCCTATTTATCCTAGAACAATGCCCTAACTTCCAAAGACCATCCCTGGAGTCTTATGAATCCCTCCACCAATCCCATTCGACTGATTCGAATCCTATCTCATGCATAATGGGACCTCGAAAGCAACTCACATATCACCTCAAGCATCATCGTGTTGAAATCAAAATCGAACAATGCACCAAAGCCCACAATGAACCTTCTCAGAAGAAGCTTCTACTCCACCATCTTAGCCTCCTTCTCCTTCTTTGACTGACCTCCTCAGTGACTACATGGTGACCACCGACAAGAAGGGGATTTTTGGTTCTTTGATTGACAGGATTTTCAGCTAGGTCAATGGATTAGGCAGCAGGGTTGGGATTATTTTGTAGCTTGGGTCTCCCAACTTATCCCAGCACCAACAGTACCACTAGTGGCAGCAGATCAGCCCTCTTAGCCCATCTATGTTCGACTGGATGATGAATAGTTGATGAGCTTGGGAGAGATTATTTTGGTTGCTTTGAGATATCGGAGAGAGCAGCTTCAATCTGAGATCAGTGGACTTAAAGTAGATATTGCCAGACTGATGGAGAGGATGGAGGCTTTGGAGATCAAAGATAGATCAGTTGAGCCTTTGGACTTCATTGATCTAGCTAGAGAGGTTGCTAGATTGAGGGAGAGGATAGAGTTTGAAATTTAGTAGGTTCAGGAAGAAGTTAGAAGTATGGGGACAATCTCCAAGTCTAGCACTATACTCTTTTGATTTCTATTGGATAGCTGGTTAAGCAGTTGCAAATATATGCTCCTCGTGGTGTAGTAACGGTGGCAGTAGTGGCATCGGCTTCGATAGTAGTAGCAGCAGCTGGACGATCTAGTGCTTGTGGTCGAGCCACTTCCCCACAGTCCCAGAGCACACCATCTACCTAGCCACTTGCCCTTAGCCTTCCATCTTCTCACAACTCACTCCTAGATCACCCTTTAGGAGCTTCACTAGACCTGATGTAGGATTTTCATCCTTTGCTATTGGCCAGGAGAACTGGAGTTCCTTCCTTTAGGACTAGCTCCTCTACTTTAGAAGTCTCCTCAGATAAGGACTAGGTCTAGAATTTATTTGATTGTCTTTTATTTATGATTATGCTTTGTTTACCTTGTTTACTCTGTTGTATTGATGTTTAGATATACTGTTATAGGCCACATTTTTTGTATACGTTACAATCTTTTAAAACATCCTATTTTATATGAAATGAATTGTGTTCCCTTTCTTACATATTGATCTTGTGTATGTGTTTGACTCTTTTTTTGTTGATGACAAAAAGGGAAAGAAAGATTAAGCAAATAATAAGAAAGAATGAGAAAATTAAAAAATAATAAGAAAGAATGAGAAAGGTTAAGCAAATAATCAGAAAGAATGAGAAAGATTCAAGCAAATAATGAAAGGTTGAGCACAATGAAAAGATTAAGTGGATCAAATGAAAATTCAAGCAAACTATATCTTTATTCTGAAAATAAGTAATCTAGCTTAATTCAATAGCATTTATCTTAAAGACGGAAAATACAATGAATCTAAATTTATTGCTCTTAATTATTGTCAAAGTTTTTTTTAAAGAAACGATCAATTAAATTTATTGCTCTAATATCAATTATAGGACCATAGCCCCTAATCAATTTCTCAATTTTTTTAAATCTTCATTTGATAAGGAAAATCGGTTGAGTCATGTGCTAAGCATGAATGATACACATGCTCCTTTATTTTGGCACATCTTTTTAGCTCTATTATTTGTATATATTCAAAATTTTGTCATCATCAAGAAGGGATAAATTGTTGACCCTAGCATTGATTTTGATGAGAATAAAATATTTGAGTATATAATTGATACTAATGAGTTGCTCAAGTGTTTGAAAAGAGATTTCAGAAAGCTAGAGCCATATTTCAAAGAATCCTATGCTATCTATTTTGAAAATTCGAAGAAGCAAGGCTCAAGGAGGCCACGCTCGACTCCCGAAGGTTTTAAGTTGACTCTGGTATATGAGAATCGAGTGGCACAAGTCTTGAGTCAACTCCTAAAAAGCTCAAGTCGACTCTCTTAAAAAAGATAGAGAGCAGATTTTTTTGAGTGTAGACTTTGAGTTGACCCCTAAAGACTTTGAGTCAACTAGAAGATAGCTCGAATTGAATCCAGATCTGCTCGAGTCAACTCCACTGCAGTTGACAATTTCAATAACTAGTTTTTCAGAAGCTGCAAATTTATATAGAATACCTCTAATGGCTAGTTCTCAACTTTCAATCACTAAAATCTATTTTTGATCATTTTAACAAGGATATATGGGTGCCAAAGGCTTTAATGATGTAATAGAACCTAAGAGAACATAAGAGCATACTAGAGAATAAGAGAGAAGTATATTGAATGGCCAAAAATTATATTTGAGTAATTAGTGAGCATTCAAGAAGAAAAGCCATATTCCAATCATCTGCTTATTGTGCATGAAGGAGGAAAACCGCTTTTCCTCTGTAGGATCTTTCAGATTTCATCAAATCTGGGACGGAATAATTTAAAAATTTTATCCTACACTATTTTAGATCTAATATCTATTAAATCTAATTTTATTATCTGATATTTAAAATTTAAATTAAATCTAAAAGTATGAGAAGTATAGACATACCTCAAGGGTAATCTGATTACCCTGTAGATGATCTCAGCACAGTCTGAGGTTCTGATGTAGCCACGCAAGCGCCTGGCCTCTATCGGTATCCACTCGGGCAGGACTTGGAACGTCTTCTCCTCGTGAATCTACGCTCCAAAAATCAGATCTCTATCTGATTTGGAAGTGCTTCAGAACTCCTTCTGAAATTGGAGCAGCAACCTGTCGAAGATGTCCTGCAGCCTTCCTGTTTCAGGCGTCACCATGCCTTTTCCTTGCACCAGATGAACGTCCAACTCCTTGGACGTGAAGAGGGGAGATAGGAGAGCAAGGAGGACATGGAGAAGAGAGGAGGGGGTGGCAGCTATGATGGTTTTCATAAAAACTCAAAACCCTAGGTGCAGACAGTGTTTATATAGACCCTACTGCGCTGCGCAGTGCCACATCATTCGATCAATCAAAAATTCTAATTAATTATGAAAAAATTTGATTAGTAGAGTGATGTCATTTGATTACATCAGATAAGAATCTTACTCTCTCTCCTAGAGTTGGCACCAACTTTGGATAAGCACAAAGAGAGTTGGCGCCAAGGAGTCCATGTTGATCAAGACTCCTCTTGATCTTAT
>KE505959.1:83820-94328 GCA_000441515.1 Elaeis oleifera | reverse complement strand
GCTTCGTGTGGACGATCCGTAGAGGTCAGACATACTGTGTGGCTGAATCATAATGATTAGATTCTTCCGACGGTGATCAGATTGCGGCGATCTACTATCCGCACAAAGGTATTGTGTTCTGAACACGTTACAGTAAAGAGTTTGCTGTTCGAATTTTAAATTTAAATTTAATAAATGCATGCTATATATCATATTTAGATCCTAGTGTAGGATAAATTCATATTAATTAATTAGATTAATTAATATTTTCGCTGTAAAATCATGATTTTGAAAAGTTTTAAATTATTATTTACCCTGTACTGAATTTCGCTACAGATAGATGTAAGTGGATGCAGGGTTTGTCCCAGTCTAGGTACATAAAATTTATGTTGAAAGGGTTTAACATACATGGGTGTAAAAAATTTACTTACCCATATATTCAATGTACCAAGCCTAATGTGATATATGCCTTGTGCATAATCGTCAATTTCAGGTAGATCTATGATAGGATCTTTTGAAAACTATGAAAAGTATTCTCAAAGTACTTGAGAAGTACTAGAGGAGCAGTAAATTGGAAAGGTTTCAAATAGCAAACTATGTTAGACTCAGTTAATTGCTGTTAGTAAAGATTGCTAAGAAAATTATCAGATGAAAGGTTCATCACTGAGTTGGATGTGGTCTCACTAGGTACCCATGCACATCCTAGGCATTTTCACCTCATTCATGATATGATCATAAAATGAGTTACTATTAAGAATATTATAATGAACCAGTTTACTAAGTCTTATACAGCAGCAGCGTAATCATCACCCTAATTACATGGGCATCAGGCACAGGGGCGATTGGCTTTAGTACAAGTGGGAGATTGAAAAATAGTGCCCTACAAGCCAATCGTATGGGGATGTGATAGTAATTTTTTTATTTTCTTCCTACTTATTTGCATGACTTTAGTTATTTTATTTATGAGGTATAGTATTTTATCATTTGCTGTATCATATTATTTATGATTATGATAAACCCCACAGATTAGGGCAATGATTTTAGGACCATGATGAGATCATGCCAGTAAGACCTAAAATCTTGATAGCCTCAATTTAAAATATTTTCAGTCGTTGGATCATCGAGTCGGAGATTGATGATGTCGGTAAGATTGGTACATTCTATGTATGCTCGATGGAGAGGGTGGTTGATCTCACAACCACTTATTTGGTGACACTAATACAAGGATGTAGGTGCTCATTAAAGAATAAGTTTACTGAACTAACCCGTAAAAGAACATCTGATGGAGCCTTACAGTATGTCAACAGATGGTTCTTCAGTGAGAGTGGTGCATGTGATCCTTTGACCTGAGATCACCATGGTACCTTGTGTACATGGACCCTTACTTTGGTTTATTTCCTAACACACTACTTTAAGATGTATGTGAGATATTCTAGATATGGTGAAGTGTGCATAGAGGTTGTGAGTGGTTAATAAGGAATCGATCACTCCTTATAAGAGGAGAGAACATCCTATATGATTTCATAGGATGATGACTCTGAGAGTCTTTGGTTAGAGCAGGGATGAACAGTAGAAATGATTTCTACTGGTTCATCAATCGAGTCATCATTATCGGATCGAGATACATATGGATAGGTATTTGGATTTGACATATTTTTATATCCATGGCCTTTCCGGGATATTGTGTGATTGAAGAATTGAATTGTACGGTAACTCATCATGGAAGGATAATTTTGATATTTTACTAAATTTTAAGTATTTTGGATCGTCATGACACATTGCTAGATATCAATCTTGACTTGTGGACTCACTAAAATTAAAAAATTTAATTCAAAAATCAATTAGGAAGAGTCCTAGTTGATTAAGACTCTTGAGTTGACCTAATCTAATCGGATTAGGGTTACATCGAGAGTCTTGGTCCACTGCTGGTTAGATTTGGAACCCAATGAGTCACACACAATAAAATTTAGTCTTGATCTAATCTATTTGGATTTATTGTAAATCCAGTGGAATAATTGAATTGCTAGCGCATGAATTAACCCAAGTTCCTAATTGAGTTCAATGCAAATATATTTGTGCTAACCTTTTGCTTGTTGTCTTGACCTAATGTGATTAAGTTTGAACCATCTATTTATCAATTGGTTTATCTGGATTTCATAAAAAGTTTCATGTGAATTCACTACCTCCATGCCATAAATCACACGCCAATTTATTTATGGCATCCCATTTATTTTGGAAGTTAAGGAGAGGAGTCCTTCTCCTTTACTTATCTTTATTCTCTTACATATTCCACACGTCCTTTAATTTTGTGTGCCATCTGATGGCACCTTGGGATATGTGGGCATGGAAGAGGAGAAGGAGTCCTTCTCCAGGAAGGAACTCCACACCAAATAATAAGGGATGCCCAGTTTTTGTGCGATGGAAATGGAAGAGTCCATTTCATAACCAACTCTTAATTCTTCCTTAATTCTCTATGTTTCTTAATTTCTCGTGACATGAGATGCCTCTTGGGATTATGGGTGCAGAAGAGTCCTTCTCTGGCAAGGAGTTTGAATACCAAAATAAATTAGATTCTCCCTCATATGCATTGAGTTTGTGGAAGAGTCTTAATTGTTAAGGACTCTTGGTATCTCATGCTAATTCTTTTCCACGTGCCAGAAGATGGCATCCAGATTTTTTTTAGCAGAGGAGGAGTCCTTTTGCTTATTAATCTCTTCCTATTCCATGCCTTGAAGCTTTGGATTATACACAAAAATTAATTTGTGTGGGTAAGGAAGATGGGATGCCAAGAGTTGGTGCCCCTTGGTGTCTTGTGTGGTGCCCCTTCATTCCTTATATAAGGGACATCTCATATGGCATAAAAATCATCCAAAATTAGTTTGGACATGGGATTAGATAAAGAAGAGGTGAAAAAAATCTAAAGTGAAAAAGACAATGAAAAGGGAGAGAAAAATGAAAAGGAAGGGAAGAGAGAAAATGGCAAGCATGAGATACTTGTCCAAAAAATCAGATTGTTCATGTGTGGAACATAAAATCTGATTTGTATGTGGTGTGATCTTTTGAAAAATTTTTTAAAGAGGTCCTAGTGGAGATCATGAAGGCATACAAGCTGTAGTGTAACCAATTCTTACAAAAGACAATTGGCAGCGCACTTGCAAAGAAGGCTGCAGCACCATGTCGAGTTGGGAAGGGCCCTGATCAATCCTGTATGGATCATCATTGGAGGACTTCTACTTTGGAGTCTCGTGGAGATCTCAAAGTTACCAGATCATGGTCTTCTCGTTGGTATATGGCTTTTGATCTCTTCCTGATATATATGTTTTTGATCATTTGATTGTAATCATCAAGGGGTTCCTAGGGTTTTGTGTTTCAATGCTCTTGTTTAATTATTAAACATTATTTTAATTATTAAATGCATGTTAAAATTTTAAAATTTATATTCTACTGCATCATCGAAATCCAACATTTCTTTCTCTCTCGAATAACTCTATCGCCGTGCAACACCTTCAGGATTCCTCCACCAGCTACCATCCTGTAGCCTTTCGAATTCAGTCTGCTTAGTGAGATAAGATTTCATCTGAAATCAGATATGTATTGGACCTCCCCAATCTTCTCACTGCACCATCATGTATCCTCCAACTGACCGTCTCGATGTCTCTGATCGCACAGCTCGATCCATCTGGTAGATAAATAGTATCCTCACTGCTCTCCAGTGAGTCAAACTGCTCCTCTCTGCAACATACATGATAGGTGCATATAGAATCTATAATCTACTGCTGAAAAGAAGTAGATATCTCGTCAGATATCTCCAAGACATCACCTTCTGACTCGCTACTGGCCATCGCTGCTGTAGCCCTTGTCCGATCCCTGAGTTAAGAGTAATCTTTGGCTAGATGCCCCAACTCGTCACATCAATAATATTTGATCTTGCTCAAGTTTCTCATCCTGAACTTGGACCGCCCTCGTCGCAATCTTCTGTCGCTCCATCTTCTGCCTCCTACTCTTTCAGAAACTACCAAAGCTGAGCTGTCACCTAAGCTCGAAGCTGAGTTCTCTCTTTTGAGAATCTCGTTCTGAAGAATCACCACGGTGACCTCGTCCATCTTGATGGTGCTCTTTCTCACTAGAAAGCAGTCACCAAGAACTCATACGAAAAAAAAGCGACGCTAGTAAGACCAGCGTCCTGATCTTTTCTCAACTTTTTCGCCAACGCTGAAGAGGTCGGTGAGGATCTTCTAGAAGTGACTGAGATGCTCCTGCATGCTCTGTCCCTCAGTCATCCACAGCTGGTAGAACTGCCTCTAGAGGAAAAGGATGTTGGTGAGAGACTTCGCCATGTACAACTTCTCGAGTTTCGACTACAGTACTGTCGGAGAAGTCTCACCAAGCACATGGATCACCACATCATCCGCTAGGTACAAATGGATCATACTTACCGTCTGCATTTGAAGCCATCTCCAATCATGCATTTCTATGATAGTCGGCTTTTTCTCACACAAGAGAAGATCAATCAACCCTTACTAGATAAGCACGTCCTTCATCCTTGCCTGTCACAAAGAGAAATTGCTCTTTCTATTAAACATATTGATCTCCATCTTGATTGATCATGTCTTCTCCATCTTCAATCTTGCTCACCACCGCCGCAATCTGCGTTCTGGTACCGTCTCGCTCTGATATCACTTATTGGGGATGTTTGGCCAGGACACCATCTCCATAGGATCTTCTCGATACCACATGTCGCAGCAGGAAGAAAGAAGAAATAAAATAAAATAATAAAATACGTGTCAAAAAAAGCTCGCTTCCACGAGGCATGCAAGCTTCACTATGAGAAAAGAGAAAAAAATTACAAAAAGAGATTATACCCTCAACCCTCGTACATCCAATCTCTCTCTCACAAGAAGCTCTTTCTTACAAAAGCTCTCTCTCTAGGAAGACCCTCTGAATCCTTGAAGCGACTACTGTCCGCTGCCTAATAGTTTGCCTGAAGCACCCTGCTTCTACTCTCTGTCGATGCCTCTTTTCAAGACCTGCTGCTACTCTGGGTCCTCTGCCGAGCAACCAAAGCCACACACACGTCTTTGTTGCCATAGGGTGAGTTTATAGGCATCTGAATCCAAACAGGATCAGAAATCGACTCCCATTTGCATCAAACTACCTCTCTAGCTGCCAAATCAAGACTGGCTCCCATCCTAATCGTCCGATCGCGTAATATGAGTCTTCGATCCACGAGAAATCCTTGTAGACTGCGAGAAACCAGCTCGAAATGCTTTTCAGTCCACGGTGGACTGCACGAAACCAAGGAGAAACGCTCGATCCACGTGGGTCCTCATGGACCCCCAATCGTATGTGGACCACGTGAGAAAATCATGTGGGCCGCGCTTGCGTGCGTCCGCCTGGGCCTGGGCCACACCCGCGCACCAGCGCCTAGGCCGTGCACCACGTGTGCCTATGCGTCCGCCCGCTCGCGGTCGGGCCGCATGCTGCCGCGTGCGGTCGTGCCACTGCGGCCTCCGCCGGCCCGCTGCCTCATGGGCCGTGCCACCTCCTTCGGACTTCTTCCGTGCATAGCTTCTCGATCTGGATTCCATTTGGACTGATTTTGGGCTCGTTGTACTCCGTTCGTTGTCATAGACCTCGCTGTGGGCTCAGTGTGGACTGAATTTCGAGACGTCAAATCCTAACATCTCTCTATAGTGTGAAGAGCAGCACATTGAAAATGGTAGTAATCCCTTGAAGCCGAATGATGAATGAACAGCAGAAACCTTGCATGATAAGAATTGTAGAACATAGTCATAGTAGCAGTCTAGAACAATCAAAGGCAGGTACAACTTCAAAGAAATTTCCGAATATATAGGAATCACCATAGTATTGAAACACCCAAGTTGGACAGCAATAGTGACAATATCTCCGGCATCAGTGATAGTACCTCCAACATTTAGGAAGGGATAATAATGAGGGGCAAGTGACATTTTGCTAGTCATCCAGTAGCAGCTTGAGAGGTGATTGGATATGAGCCATGCATGATAAGTATGTAAGTATATAGTGAAGTTTTAAAGGAAAGTTTAATCTGATCTGTATGAATCTCTTGGATGTTAGATTTGAATCTTGAATATACCATGGTATCTGAAACCTGAAAAGTTGAGAGAATGCGTTGAGTTAAATGCATAATAGTAGCTGAAGATGTCCCTTCTTCATACCATTAGAAGTATCATATCCTAGCACCTCAGAAATGGCCTTGGGCAGTCGGAGCCGATTAGTCAAAATACAAATCCATATAGAATGTGTATTGAGAGCAAGCAGATTAACATTTGTAATGTCCACCTTCTTTTATAATTCTACTTTTTTTCACTCTCCATTCTTATTTTCTTTCCTTTTTCTTTTTTCTTCTTTCTCTTTTGATTCAATCTTTTGTATATGTTTGCGTTGGACACCTCAATTTGCATCTTACACAACATAGTTTTGGCAACTCCCTAATATTTCTTTCCTCATACAAAACTTTATATCCATAAGTAGCCAGTTTAAATGGTAAGGAGATTGAGGACAAGGCGACGGAGCACAAACAATCCGAGTACCACAACAAACCCAGAAAACCCAAAGGAACATTGAAGAAGAAGATCACACAGGAATTCAGAAATCCCATTTTCTCCAATTTTATGATACCGATGATCCCCCATGATGAAGCTATATATATAAACGAAGTCCAAGAAATCCTGAGTGTATAAAGCATCAATAGAAGGTGTTTAGGAAAAGTTCTTCTCAAATGCATTGATTCTTTAATATAGGAGAAAACAGTCATCCAACAACATGAGCTATTTATGAGAACACCCAGCATCATTTTAAGGGAGAGAATCAATGAGCTATAATAACATTTGGAAATATCTTTCTGTGATGGGACATGCTGAATCATTTTCCTAATCTCCTGCCACCTTGGATACCATTGAGAATCCTGTTTATACAACATTGAAAACAGCAATATAAAGATTAGTCGAATGCAAGGATGTCTGTAAAAATTATAAAATAGTGAATGAATAGAGTTCTGCGTAGCTGGAAGCAACACCAACAGTATGTCAACCGGTGGAGTACAATCAAACAATTAAAAACCTCAGCATAACAAAGTAAGCTGGCAAATGATAGGCAACTGTAACCCCTAGAGATCTCTAATGTATTGAATACCATATGCATTGGCTTGTAATAGATATTGACACTTAATATCAACACCAACTTCAGATGACCATACAAAATCTCCCTGCAAAGCTTTATTGGCCACAAAATCCACAACTTGATTCGCTTCTCTATAAATATGCGTGATTTTATGAAAAATTTCTGATACTTTCCACTGATATAAATTCTTTATCTGAAGAATATGATCGAGCTTTTCCATTGTGTGACTGCTTAACCAAGAGACCACAATCACCAAATCTCCCTCCAACCATATTTTAGAAGCATGGAATTCAGATGTCACTGTCTTTACCTTAAACCATGGGAATAAGCTTACCTCCAGCCTGCAACATGATAGTCTGGTGATTATGAATGACATAAGCAGCTGTTGCATTATCTACGATGCATCGAAATTAATTTTATGATCCTTTCGGAAGGGGTAACCAAGACACTAAACAGGATTGACAAAAGGATGACTCCTTCGTAATTGGCTACTTCAGTACTGACATGGGGCCATGAAATTTGAACATATGCACATCCATTTACCTTACAAAAATCCCAGAGTCTATGCAACATATGTGATGGGGTCATATGAGAATTATTGAAGATCCATTCGTTCTGAGCCCACTAAAGCAACCATGCGGCATATGCCAAGAGTGATTTCTATTCATTTCCTGCCAAAATATTCGAAAGCAAATCAATCCATGCCGGCAAGGAATTAAACAAAAATTCATCTGGTACATGCAACCTAGCTACTGCCAAAACATCTGTGCAAAGCTACAATGAATGATAGCATGCACACAATCCTCAACTTGATTTGAGCATAATTCACAAACTAATTATTTGCCGAAATAATATTACAATGTGCAAGGTAAGCTTTGCACAGAAGTTTGTCCCAAATAAGTTTCCATAGAAAGGTTTAACTTTAGAAAGCACTTTCAACGACCAAATCCATCCGCAATTGACATGCATAGCTTGAACATCATTGGAGCTGGATAAACTCCTCAAGTTTTGTAAGGACACCTGCAAGCATTTTGATGAGGCCCATACCAATTGATTTGGCCAAACACCTGGAGATATAGGGATTTTACTAATAAGATTAATAAGCTCAGCTGAAAATATTGAGAAAGATACTAGATATCCCAACATCTATCAAAATTAATAAAATGATGCACATGCATATTAACATCAAAATTATCCATATTTATATAAGTTGGCCAAAACATAATGGGGATGGTTGTAATCCAAGGGTCCTTATAAATATTAATTGATTCACCAGAGCCAACAAGCCATTGAAAATGAAATTTAATATGAAATCCGACCTCCAAAATTTTTGTCAAATAGTAGAAGTTTTTCTATGATGCTTGTAATCATACAAAGATCCATGAAATTGATATTTGGCGCTAACAAGTTGAGCCGAAAGGGAGGAAGGCTGAAAGACAACCTGCGCAACTAGCTTACATAGACAAAAAAACTTATGTTGAGCTAAAGGTTGAAATCCAAGCCTCCCATTAGCTTTAGGCATACAAATCTTATCCCACGCTATAGGGTGAAAAGTCTCCTATTGGAAGGGTGTCCCCAAAGAAATGATCTAATCTCCCTCTCCATCCTCCGAAGAATAGATATGGGAACATGCATTGAAGAGAGAACATAAAGAGAAATAGCATATAGAATGGACTGAATCAATGTAATTCATCCCGCAAGAGATAAAGCATGCCATTTCCAAGCTGCCAGCTTGTTGGAAATTTTAGAAAGAAGAAATTGATAATCAGTTGCATATGAGAACTTACCTAATAAAGGTGCCCTAAATATTGTTAATTCATTCTTTTTTCTGAGATACAGAGCACTTCCCTGATTTGGTGTCAAACATCATAATCAGTATCTGGAGTAAACATAATATGAGATTTAGTGACATTTATGGATTGCACAGAGTAAGTAGTATAAGTATTTAAAATGGATAACAATGAAATAGCATCTCTAATAGTAGCTCGGGCCACCAATAACAATCATCTGCATAAAAGATATGAGAAATTTTCGATCCACTCCAAACTTTAAAACCATGTAGAAGATACATCTGAGTTGCAGTATGAAGAAAGTTAGAGAAAACTTCGAAACAAAGAATGAATAAATAGGGAGACGATGGGCAGCCTTGTCTTAAGCCTCTAGTAGCATGAAATGGAGTGGTCTTAACTCCATTAACAAGCAAGATACATTGAGGATTATAAATACAGCCTTGGATCCAAGATGTAAACTGAGGAGGGAAACCCATCTGATTAAGAATTTGAACAAAAAGACCAATGCACCTTATCCTAAGCTTTTTTCATATCCAATTTAATCATCATAAGAGGCCTCGAATGTGGAACCGAAATGAGAGAGTGCATAATTGCTTGAGCAAGCAGAATATTTCAATGATATTATGATTTGAAACAAAAGCTCCCTATTCCTTAGAGATGAGATCCAGCAAAATACCTCTAAGCCTGCTAACCAAATATTTGTGATGATTTTATACACAGTATTACATAAACTGATTGGGTGGTAATCATTTGGAACCTGTGGATTAGATTTTTTTTGGGATTAAAGTTATCAAAGTTTTTGTCCAAGAATCGGTAGGTTGTTTGAAGAGAAGAAAAAGTACACTGCATCTAAAATATCAGCTTCAATAATAGGCCAAAAATATTGAAAGAAACAAGTAGAAAAACTATCTAGGACTGGGGCCTTGTCAGGATGCATATTCATGATAGCATTTTCAATTTCTTCCTTCGTGATAGGTTGAATTAAGGAGGAGCTTTGAATAGGAAATAAACTTGACATAGTAATAGGAAGTTCCAACTAAGGTATCCCATCATCAACTGTCCAATGATCTTGAAAATGATGCATCAATATATTTTGAATGGTCAAACAATCATCTATGATGTCACCCTAAGCTTGTATTTGGTGCATCGCCAAGCAATCTTGAAAGGTAATGCGGATTGCCTTTAGGATAAATTGCCATCATTAAATTATCGATAATATTGATTATTATGTTTGATACATACAGGCAATGTTGTAGTCAAATTACTAGAAATCTTTATTGATATGTTTGGTATGACAATCAGATTATCGGTAATATGAAATCAAATTCTCAAAATATCTCCAATAATTTATCCTGATGCTTTTCTTTTTTTTCGATGAGAAGTAACTAGAGTGATGTGGATGTGGTGATGGTGCAAAGAAGTGACGGCCGAGGGGTTTGGGGAACCACAGGCACTGGAGGGGTGGGAGGGGCAGGCGCGTGTGGAGCCATAGGGGTGGTGGGGATGGGCATAGAGGAGCCATAGGAGGGTGGTGAGGGACAAAGGTGGAGGAGCCACGAGCAGACAAAGGGAGATGGA
>KE505959.1:52288-77667 GCA_000441515.1 Elaeis oleifera | reverse complement strand
ATGAAATCTGGAAGATCCTACATAGGAAAAAGGCGGTTTTTCCTTCAGTAGAATCAGATTATAGTCCTGTAAATAAGATAATAGAAGGGAATGAAGATTAGATGGAAGACTCCCCCTTTGAGATTCTTTCATTTGCAAATCATAAATAAGGTTATATAATCCCCAAGCTTGAGAGTTCAGATTACCAATAGAGTATTTCCAAGACTTTAAAGCACGGTTGACCTCTTTAAAGTAATGATATTTTATCGATAGGATTATGATTATCAAAACCATTCCAAGCTTGATGAACAACCCCTGCAAGTTTAGGATAAGTTAGCCAAAACTTTCAAAATGAAAAGGATGGGGTCCCTATGAATTTTATCAGTTATAAAGAGAAGGAGGGGCAATAATTCAAAGCAAAATGAGTCAAATGAGTAACAGAAGACTCTGAATACTGATTTAACCATAAATTAGAAGTAAAGGCTCGATCTATACATTTTTAAACCCTAGCAGAACCCAACAATTGTTACACCAAGTAAAGAAAAGACCAAAAAAATTGAGATCTATAAGCCCATTGGATCAAAGAAAGATACAAAATTCTCTAACATCCTGATTGACATTAAAGCTCTCCCCTTTTTCAGAAGCATTTAGAATATAATTAAATTTTTTACCAAAAGCAAAGGAACTTGAAACAATAATATATCCTAGATCTGAGACCAGATAAAACATCTTTAAAACACAGAAGTGCTAGCATAAACAGCTCCTAAAATTCATGAAGGGATATGGTCTAAAAAATAACCCCAAAGCAACTTGTCTATCAATGTGGTAGAATTCAATAGAGCCTAACGCTTTTTCTAAACAATGACAATACCACTAGATAACCCAACTGCAGGAATCATATAAATATCCCAAGCTTGTCCAAAAAACCTGTGAATGTGGTTAAAAATGGCCTCATCTAATTGAGTTTCCAAAAATACATCATGTCCATATTATATTATCTTAAAAGCATCTTAATATAATTAGCGAAAGGGAGCTTTGCCGCACCTCGATAATTCCAAACAATCATCTTCATAAAGAAGGCCCGTGATGCTGATCGCCCACACTAGAATCAGTTGCATTATTATCCTTTGGTATTGCTACATCCCCTTGGACTATGGAAACATTAACAAGAGTGTTAGAGATAATATTATCATGAAGGGTAGATTGAAGATTTTGACAAACTCCCTTAGGGGAGGAGATAATCTGCAGCTACTAGGAGGGAGCAGTACTATTTACCATTTGATGTATTTCATCGTGAGTCTCATCCGATGCCTTATGAACCATAGAAGGTCTGGATATTAAATTGCTAATTGGTTTCCATACTTTAACAATAGCAGAATTATTCTTCACCCCCATTGGACTAGTATTAACCCCTTCATCGATATCATCAACCTCATTTACTTCTTCACTAAAAAATTTGCTTGCGGTGGAGAAGAAGAACTTGAATGATTTGCTGCTTATTAGGGGATCTTTTGCGTTTACCTTCCTTTGCTTGCCCTCATTTGAACAGCACTAGAAACCATCATTTCAGTGATTTTCATGTTCTCAGATTCCTGCACATCTCTAGAAATGTCCTCCGCTAAGGGAGAGAACTTAGAGATAGTTTGAGAGTTACTCAGCTCATTATATTTTCCTGCATAGGGACATGTTTTGCAGGCTTCTTAGATTGAAGCCATTCATTCGCAGATTGATCACCTGCAACCGAAGTACCAGAATTCTTCTTGACTATGTTTGGGACATTGGAGTAACTGGCACTCGCTCTGTTCTAATCCAAGGTCCAAATATTATCTCTTCCTTTCCAGCCTTGATTGAACATTCAGAAGCATCCTGAGTTACCCCAATGCACCCACAAGTATAACAGATATCTTGTAGTTCCTCATATGAGAACTGCTGCCAGATTATCTCATCATGCAGTTTGATTCTGTCTCTTAGACATATAGGCCTCTTAGCATCCTATATGACACATACCCTTGCATAACCCAATCTGGTGGAATTTAATGTCCACTCATCCAAAACAAGGGAGTGTCTGATTGGGAAGCAATTTTTAGAATTTTGCTTTCTTTCTATAACTCCAATGGAAGGTCCGAAAGCTGAAGCCATGCTCAAAGTTGATTTACTATATCCTTACTTGGTTGGAATTTAGGTCTCCAGGGCTTAAGGGCAAGCAGTTGTCCAGCTAGAGACCATGGACCCTTTGCAAGGATCCGACATTTAGCCTCTTCCGAAGGGCACTAAACAACAGTAGCCTTTCAGACATAGCAGAAATATGAAATTTTCTTGCAAATTCTGTCATGTTCGCATTTCTTTTGAACAAATTCAATAGAGAAATCCATACCTAAAACTTACCTATTAATGCAAACTGCAGACGTTGTGAAGCCGATTTGATTTCATCTTCTGAAAAAAGATGACCTTCGAGAATCTCTACTCGAGTTGTTCAATTGAGCTTCAATAGTCTTCATCATCTCCCACCAAATTTTTTTATCCCTGAACAACGTGTGACCACTGATGGTTCAGATCCACCATAGGGCTTCTCCAATGGGAAGCAGAACTAGCCACCTTGTCTGCTGATGAAGAAGTTGCCCTCAATGGAGAAGAAAATGCCCTCATAATGGTATAGATATGCCCATCAATGAAGAAGATGTCTCCTGAAAAGGAACCTCCCTCACTGGTATTATGAATTTATCAAAACTTTTCCTTTACACTCAAGCGAATGATTAAGAATTACTATTGGCATGGATCTGCCAAATTCACCATCGATCTTTTGTAACTCATCATCGAATCTTCTATTTCTAATTATTTTCTGCACATACACAAAAAAATCAAAATAAATTTGAATTTTAGTGAGACTCTTCTTAATTATTCTAGGAAGGCATTTAAAGAAAGGAAAAATATTTCATTCTGAATCATGTAAAAAAAGAGAAAAATGTTGTTCCTAATATTTCTCTCCACATGCACAAAATTGAAATAAATATGAATTTTATTGGTAAGGAAAATCCTCCACACACAAAAAAGAGTCACTTATTAATTATTTTAGGATTACACAAAATTATCTAAATATATTAAAGATATCTAAATATGATCCAAATTCAAAATTTTTCCCAATATTTTCTCCATATACACAAAAAGGAAACCCTCCATGAACAAAATAATTTGCTTCTTAATTATTCTAGTATCATACAAAATTATCTAAATATGTTTATGTATCTAAATATTATCTAATTCAAATTTGATGGGGATTTTTCTTAACTATTTTAGAAAGCTGTGTAAAAGAAAGAAGATTTTGCTCATATTTTACTTCGTGCACAAAAACATTTTGCTTCTTAATTATCTTAGGAAGTTGTGTAAAAGAAGAAAAAATATTTTATTCTATAATCATGTATAGAAGGAAAAATATGTTATTCCTAATATTTTTCTCCCTAGGCATAAAAAATTTCAAATAAATTAGAATTTTAGTAGGACTCTTTATAACAATTTTAGAAAGTCATGTAAAAAAGAAATCCTCCATGCACAAGAAAATATTGCTTCTTATTTAGAAAAAAATCATTCTAAAGATATAAAAAAGAAAATATTCATGCCAAATATTTTTCTCCACACCCATCAAAAAAATTTTAAATAAGTTTGAATTTTAGTGGAACTCTTCATAATAATTTTAGCAAGTTGTGTAAAAAAAGTAAAATTGTTTGCACAAAAAAATTTCACTTATTTTTATTTAAAAAGTCATTTGGAAAGAAAATATTTCATTTTGAAGTTGTTTAGGAAAAGAAAAATATTTCAGTCATACTTTTACTTCACAAGAACAAATTTTAGTAGGACTCTTCATAATAAATTTGGGAAGTCATTAAAAAGTGAAATTTTGCTCATGATTTCTTCCATGTACAAAAGGAATTTCAAACTTAAAGTTATATTAGAAAACCATGCACAAAAAAATAAAATTATAATTATTTTAAGTTGTGTAAAAGAAGGATAAATTTTCTCATATTTCTTCCATACATGAAAATTTTAATAAATTCAAGCTTGAATTCCATGTCACAGCTAATTCGAGTTCAACCAATTTGATTATTGTTAAATAATCAAATTTGATTTTTTTTGAATCTTTTAAATAATTTGAGGGCCGACTTCAACTAATTTGATTATGCTTCAATTCTTGTAGTTTGAGTTCAAAATTGAATGGTTGGGCCCTAGGGCTGAACCAAATTGAATATGAGTCAGATATTGGTATATTCATATACATATTTATTTATTTGATGAGTATAAGTATGAGTATAAATGTTAGTAGGATACAAAAATTCATATCTATATTTATTTTAAATGGATATGGATGTAAATCAAATATTGAAGTATGGTATAAATATAGATATAAGTTGGATAATTAAACTTTATAATCATAGAGTTATATAAATTTCTAAGTGGAATATAGATCAAGCTAATTGTATATTATTATGATCATTTATTTTCTTAAAAAATTATGAATAGTAAATTAAAAATTCAATAGAATAGAATAATATTAAATATTCAGATAATGATTGAATAGCTTTTCAATTGAAAATTTTTAGTAAAACTTAATGAATGCTGAAAAAATTTCATCTTTTTGAGCTAAAAACAAAACTCAAATAAATCTTGAGAAATTATCTATAATCATAAGTCCATATCTTTTTCTCTTGAGTTTGCGGTCCTACTAGGTCCAAATAAGTCCATATGAATGAGCTCTAGGGGTCTAGAAGTAGAAACAAAATTTTTAAATTTAAAAGAAGTCCTAGTTCACTTTCTAAATTGACAAGCATCATAAATCTGATTCTTTTCAAAATTTACTTTTGATAATCCCTTAATAAGATCTCTTTTAATTAATTTAGAAATCAAATCCATGCTAGTATATCCTAATTTACGATGTCATAACCAACTAATCTCATTGATTTTGATACTCATTACAACTAAACAATGATTATTCTTCATGAAATGATTATCCAGATCAACCATATAAATATTGCCATATCTATGTTCAATAAAAACGATGCATCATCATTGGGACTAGAAATAATGCACAACAAGGATTCAAAAATAACTTTAAAATCTTTATCATAAAGTTGACTAATATTTAGCAAATTATATTTTAAACCATTTACTAGCAATATATTTTCTAAAAAAATAAGGGAGATACAAATGTTACCAATATCGATAATATGTCTTTTGCCATTATCGCTAAAGATTATCACTTCTCCTACCTTTGCCTCTAGGATGATAAATTGCATCCTATAATCCGCCATGTTCCTTGATCAATCACTATCAAGATATCATTTTTCTTCTTTTCTTGGCTATAAGACACACCTACAAAAAAAATTAAATGCTGACTTTAGGTACCCAAGCTAACTTGAGTTTTTAGGGTTAGTTGCTATGGTTCCTTTCGAATCTAAATCTTTCTAACTTTTTGTCCATATTTAGTTTTTGAAATCACAAGATTATATTTATAACCATTTTTGCCACAACAAAAATAGGTGATATTTTGAGAAACACTAGATGATTGTTGAACAAAAAGGTTTTTCAAAATTTTCTATTCCTTTTGAGGTTTAGGTCCAAGTCCTGTCTTATTGAAAACAGCTCTTTGGTTGCTCTATAATATTTGTAATTTTCTGAGCTATAGATAAATTTTGCAATAATAGGCTTAAATTTTTCAACATCTTTTTTTAAATCCTAATTTTCTTTAAGATTTTTTTTCTTTAAAAGTTTTTTTTTTCTTGATCAAAGCATGATTTGAAGTTTTAAGATCTTTATTTTTCAAACTAAGCTTTTTAAATTCATCAATTAAGTCACAAAAAACTTCTTGCAATTCATCAAAAGTAAAGTTAAGTTTGGTTTCAATTGTTATATCTTCCTCTCGTGCCATAAGGCATACATTTACGACTTCTTGAGCTTTCTCATATGAACTTGAATACTCACTATCACTTTAAGAAGCCATCATTGCCTTTTTCTTCATCTTCTTGGAAGATTTCTTGAATAGGGACAGTCAATCTTGAAATATCCCAACTTCTTGCATTCATAGCACATAAGTGGCTCTTTATATTTATCCTTCTCTTTCTTTGCTTAACTCACCCATGGAGAAGGACTTTCTCTTAAAGTCCTATCTCTTTTTCTAATGAATCTCCTGAAATTTTTTGTTGTAAGAGCCATATTCTTATCTTCATCTCTTTTTTCAAATCTTTACTTTCATCAGTCTCCTTGGCAATAGATATGAGAGCAATAGTCTTCCTCTTCTTAGCCTCTTCTTCAATGTTCTACTTCATAGTTAATTCATGAGGCATAAGAGAACTAAGAAGTTCTTTTAGAGATAAGGTGTTGAGATCCTTAGCTTCCTGAATTGCTGTCATCTTGGCCTTCCAAGCTCAAGAAAGTGACCTAAGAATTTTTGGACAAGCTCACTATTAATATAAGATCTTTCTAAACTTTAAGGTCATTAATGATATCAGTAAAATGAGTAAATATTTCAGTTATAGATTCATTTATTTATTTAAAAGTTCATACTTATGAACCAATATATTAATCTTGGATTTCTTAACTTGATTGGTATTCTCATGGGTAACATCAAGTCTATCCCATATTTCTTTAGCAGAAGTATAGATAGAAATCCTGTTAAATTCATTAGCACCAAGAGGGTAATAAAGTATATTCATGACTTTAGCATTCAGTTAAACCATTTTCTTATCAAGGTCATCCCAATACTTTTAGGTTTAGAAGTGAAAATGCTATCTACCATGATGGTGGGTGTATGTGGGTCATTTATTATGACACTTCAAAGTTCATAATCTAGTGCTTGTATGAATATGTGTATACATGCCTTTCAATATATGTAGTTACTACCATTAAATAAAAGGATCTATTTATAAATTGCCCTTCAATAAGGGATTCACCTATTCGGGCTATCATAAGATTTTTTACTCTAAATCACTAGATTAACAAATGAAAGAGCACCAAGGCCTAATACTACTTGTTGTCCAGTGAGACAATCCAAGAGGAAAGATGAATTAGATTTTCTAAAATTTTTTTAAAGCTTAAAAATAGATATGTATTCAATTGAACTAAGTTATGTGAAAGTGCAGTGAAAGTAATAAATGAAATGAGTAAATGTATAGAAATAAATAGAGTAAAGCAGAAGCAAGCAAAATCACACATAAAGATAAAGTTTTATAATGGTTCGGGGTCAAGCTTAACATCTACATCCACTTCCCAAGCAACTCGTTAGGAATTTCAACTATAATCACTAAGATTACAATCCAGTTATTTTGCTAGGATCACAATTAAATCCAGTTGATTTTTTTAAGCACACCAACTAAAATCTTTCTTAAGTCTCTTCTAAGCTTATATAAAATCTAATTCAAAGCTTAGATGAACCTATCCCCAAGTTTCAATCTCAATTGAAACTTGTTACAATTGAAAAATTTAAATACAGGATGAAAAGGGAAAGCTCCTTGGAGAGTAAATGAAAAGTTGATGTAGCTCAATCTGAAGAAATAAGAATTTTGCAATTAATGCGCTCTTCTTTCTCTTGAAAATCATTTGAATGTTCAAGAAGTAGATAGTTGAAATTTGATTTTTCTTCTTGAATGCTCACTAAATACTTAAACTAAACTTTTTGACCTTTCTTTCCTTTCTCTTAGTGTTCGATGCACTTCTCTCTTGTTCTTTTGCTTTTCTTTATTCTCTTACTTCATAAATACATTTGGCACCTACATATCCTTATTATAACATCCAAAAATAGATTTCTAGCCATTAGAAGTAAAACTAGCCATTAAAGGGCTCTGTGCAAAATTGTAATTTTGAAAACTAGCTATTAAAGTTTATCAGATATAATAGAGTTGACTGGAGCAGATCAGAAGTCGACTTGAGCTAACTTCGAGTCGACTCAGATTTTTTAGAAGTCGACTCAAGGATTAATCTTAGAAAATCAATTCTCTGTCTTTCTTGAGAGAGTCGACTCGAGGCCTATGCCACCTAATGATAGCATGCCAGAGTCGGCTCTTCAATATATGGAGTCAACTCTAGATATTTTTTCTTAAATTTTATGGTTTGGCCTCTTTAACATTGCTTCTTTAGATTTTCAAGATAGAAACCTTGGGACTCTTTGAAATATAGCTTTAGCTTCTTGAAATCTCTTTCAAAAACTTAACTCGTTAGTATCAAATATATACTCAAATATTTGTTTCATTAAAATCAATTCTAGGGCCAGTAAAGATAAGTTTGAATTTTAGCGGAACTTTTCAAAACAATTTTAGCAAGTTGCGTAAAAAAGTAAAATTCTTTGCACAAAAAATTCACTATTTTTATTTAAAAGTCATTAAAAATATTTATTTTGAAGTTGATTAAAAAAATATTTCAGTCCTCATATTTTTGCTTCACAAGCACATGTTTTGGTATGACTCTTCATAATATATTTGGGAAGTCGTTAAAAAGAAATTTTGCTTATGATTCTTCCATGTATAAAAGAATTTCAAACTTAGAGTTATATTAGAAAAACAGTGCACAAAAAAATTGAAATTATAATTATTTTAGAAGTTGTGTAAAAGATGGATAAATTTCTCATATTTCTTCCATACATGAAAACATTTTAAATAAATTCAAGCTTGCATTCTGTGTCACAGCTAGTTTGAGTTCATCCAATTTGATTATAGTTAAAATAATTAAATTTGATTATTTTTGAACCTTTTAAATAATTTGGGAGCCAACTTCAACCAATTTGATTATGGTTAAATTCTTGTAGTTTGAGTTCAAAATTGAATGGTTGGATCCTAGGGTTTGAACCAAATTGAATATGAGTTAGATACTGATATATTTGTATACATATTCGTTTATTTGATGAGTACAAGTACGAATATAGATGCTAGTCAGATGCAAAAATTTATATCCATATTTATTTAAATGAATATGGATATAAATTAAATACTGAAGTATGGTATAAATATGGATATAAGTTGGATAATTAAATTTTATAACCATAGAGTCATACAAATTACTAAGTGGAACATAAATCAAGCTAACAATATATTATTATGGTCATTTATTTTTCTTAAAAATTTATGAATGATAAACAAAATTAAATAAAATTATAAATAACATCAAATATTCAGATAATGATTGAATAGTTGTCTATCTATATCTATATCCATTTTTTTTATGGATATAGATACATATATAGATCTTAATTAGATGTTCAAATTACTATTTATATCTGAATGGATGGATACGAATATAAAATAAATTTAGATAGATAATATATTTTTATTAGAAAGAATGATTATCTTCTTTCACAATATCAACAACTAGATCATATATCATACAGATGTAACAGATCTCAATGCACTCCAAATTCTCTCTTTTATTTGCTTGCACTCCAAATTCTCTCTTTTATTTGCTTGCACAGGTGTCATTGAGCAATCCAATAGTCAACATCACACGCGGAAAAAAAAAAAGGTGAATCATTTGTGCACGCGAAGGATGCAACTTGAACCCAGTAGCCCACAACGTATTGTTAAGGAACAGTATTACAATCTGGCTAGCTAGCCGGATCATCCCGCTAAAGCAAGAGGGAGAGAAAACAAGGAAACCGGTTTGTTGACGTCAACGACCTACCCTCCAGTCAAATTATTGGTGTATCTAAAAATTTTTAGTTTAAAACATGCGGTCAAGACCGGGCGGCAAGAGAAAAGTCCAGAGGCAACCATACACAGAAGCAAGGGAAAGAAGATTGGGGCCGCCGTTTTCAATGTTCTTATTCATCCACTCCAATTCGCGAATCCGTCTCCGTTGGCTCCGTGTCCTGTGCCCTTTTGGAATCGAGAAAAAGAGAGAGGAAGCACAAGAAGAAGGTGTGGTGGCGAGAAGAGGAGGGAAGACTAACACAGAGACGGTAATGGATATTATCCTCTGCGATGAGCTCCTCCAAGAGATTTTCCAACGCCTCCTCCCTCTTCTGCCCCATCCGTCTCTCTCGTCTCCAAGCGCTGGCTCGTCCTCCTCCGCTCCTCTACCACCTCGCTCTCCATCCGCATCCCTTCTTCTCCCACCAATTCTTCTACTTCTTCTACTGCCGCACCTTCTCTCTCCTCCATCCTCTCCCACTACCCTTTCCTTTCCAACCTAACCATTCTCTGCGGCACCTTTGTCGCCAATGATCATCTACCTCCTCATCCTTCTCAATCCCTGTCCTCCTCCGATACCCTCCTCCTCACTGTCGCCGCCTCCGATTGTTCCCACCGCCTTTCCCACCTCCGCTTCTTCCCCGATTCCACCGTCTCCCTTCTGCTCTCGTCTTCTCTGCCTCTTCCTTCACTCGTCTCACCAGCCTCCAACTTACCTCCCTCCTCCCCTCTCTTTCCATTGGCTCGTTCCTTCCCTCTCTCAGATCCTTCTCCCTCGTCCAAACACGCCACAAGCAGCCATATTATCATCCTCCTGCTGCTGATGATGATGAAGAGGATGAGGGTGACCGGATTCATGCGGCGCTGCCTCTGGAGACTCTATCCTTATCCGGAATCCGTGCGGCCGACCGCGGCCTGTCGTGGCTGTGGCGCCGGTGCGCCAACCTCCGCTGGCTTCAGCTGCGGGCCTGCGAGGGAACCGGCGACGGCCCTCATCCCCTTCTTCCCCTCTGCCTCCACGGCCTCCTCGGCCTCGAGCTCCGCACCTGCCGCACCATCGCCGACAGGGTCCTCCGCCGCGCCGCCGATCATTGCCAGTCCCTCTCCTCTCTGCTCCTCTACGATGGTGGCAGCCGCGACGCGCTCCGCCACTTCATCGACCGCCGCGGGGCTGCCCTCCGCACCCTCGACCTCCGCCTTCCCCTCGACCTCCACAATGACCACCTCTTCGCCATCGCAGCTGACAACCAGCTCGGCTCTGGCCTTGCGGCCTCCGCTTGCAGAGCTGCTGCCTTGTCACTGGAGATGGTCTCCGCTCCATCGCCCGGGCTCCAGTTGGTGCAGCCATGGAGGAACTGGCCCTGGTCAACTGCGATGTCGTCGAAAGAGAGCCTGGCCTCCTCACCTTCCTTGGCCAGAGCATGCCGCAGCTCCGGAGGCTGGATTTGTCGTATAACGAGATGTTGATGGATAAGGAGGTAGGTTCAATGCTGGCGTCGTGCCAGAACCTGGTTGACATCAGAATAAGAGGTTGCAGGGCTCTGACGGGTGCTTCAGTGCTTTCCATTCTTAAATACTGCGCTCGACGGCTAGAAGTCATTGACATCACCCGGTGCCCGCAAATTGGTATTGATGTCATTGAGATTCTTATTCTGAATGCCTGCCGGTTGAGTCATGTTATTGTGGAGGAAAGCAAGGTGTCGGAAGCTGCCAAGGAATGGGTGTCCCGGAAAGCAATCAACATTGATTGAGAAAAACAATCAGCTGCCAATAATGATAGGTACATCACCTAAGCCCAAGAACGGCTGTAATTTATCTTTTCTCTAGTTAAATAAGGGATATCACCTGTTGTTCTTTTGGCTTTGTTGATAGTCATGTTACACTCTTCACACATATATCATTGTTAATTTATGATGTAAAGCACTTCCCCTGGTGTATTGCAAACAATTATAGCTGCCGGGAGATGGATTGCTGTATGTACTTGTATCAAAAGCAGGTGGGAACAACTATTGGTTCTTCCTCTTTTAAGTTGTTGCCCATGTGGGTTTGGATTAGAGAGAATATTGTATCTTGTTACTGTATATTGTTTCAATTGAAAAAAGCATGCTGTACTTATTCAATTCATGGGATTGTAGCCTAGTGTAGAACTTCATGCAGTGTTAGTTCCATATCACCAAGGAGCAAGGAATTTTAGTTAGGAAATGAATGTATGCTTATTGCTGAAAATGGTTGATGGACTAAAATGAGTTGAGGAGTTCTTTTTGATGGTTTGATAATGGACTAGTTCGACAAACATTTATATGGTAAGCAACTGAGCATAGAGTAATTCTTTCTTTTATGCAGCATACAAGTTAACTCTTGCAACTGATACAATTATTTAACAGGTATAGGAGATTTCTACTTTGAAATTTTCTTACACAGTATTCAGGTGAAGCCGATAATTTCAGGACATGGAATTTTTGAGAATTTTTGTCTTTTCTAAATTGGTCTTGTGGTCATTATATGAAAGAACTAAGAAGCTAGATTGGTTTGGCCATTTTGAGGGCAGACTTTTGTGGTCATCTCAAACTTAAGAAAAATGTCCTGGGGATTCTCAATTAACACTTCTCCCAAATAATTATATCTTAAATGTGCTTAGCAGAGTCAAAGAGATCATATGCTTTCCTATGTTGTATGTAGATTAAATAGAGATGCTAGTAAACCTGATTAGATTGATTGTACATCAGAATGCATGCTATGATTATGAGGTATCCTAAGGGAACCATTATCTAGTGACTTCAGTCTCCATGTTATTAGAGTTTATCTTTCTTCTATTCAGGGCTAGAATGACACTACTTGAATTCTTTGATCAATATATCATGTGTCATAGCTATGTAAGCGGCTGACATTGTATGGCATGCCATGCCATATAAGACCAAGATGTGTGCACATGCCCAAAATCTTGGTACTACCAAAAGTACCATAAAGGCACAATAGCATATATTTGGGGCATCCTTTTTTAACAGTGTAAAAGCTAAATATATTCTCTATGTTCACCTGGATTCTTTTAACCCTTCAAGATAGATTTCAGCACCTTATGTAATATTTAGGATGCAAAGTAGTTGTTTATGATCAGGCTCTAAACATATGCAGTACTCTTCTCAAAGAATTTCAACCACAAGAAGCTCAGGACAGATCAAGGAAGCTTTCAGAGGATGAAAAATGATTGAACCTCACAATTGAGAGGACTGCCTTTTGGTAGGGTGTAGAGTAGTCATTCCAAATTGACCAAATCTGACATATGTTCCTTTGTACTAGCATATTACTTTGATATATTATAGCATAGGATGTTATATTATTATATGGGCTAATCTTTATAGTTCATATAGGTATCATCTTACCGAATAACCATGTGTAATGGTCTATGTCCCACAACTTAGTATGATACCAACAAACACTTAAATCCATCATAAGATATAGGATGTTTATGGAAGAAAAGTAATGGGTGACTATTTCTACTTCTAGATGAGTACCGGTTGTTAATCAAGGGGACCATAATGAGTTTATTCAATAGAGGAGCAATCGACCATGCCAAAGACAATACCAACTGTGAGGTGAAATGGCTTATATGTTAAAAAAATAAATCTCCTCTTGTTTAAATGGCCAGTTCTATCATTCTCAATGCATCAAGTTAACCATATTATGGTTCATAAACTTAGAAGACGAATGATTCAAAGCCACTAGGAATATTCTATCAAAATATTTAGAGATATTGATCAAACTAGGACAATTGGTAATTTGGTAGATTGCTTCACCAAAAGATTAGTGATGGCCAATGATTTGGGAATCATCCTAAATTGCTCGATTTAGGGCATGTTGAACCATACTGACGGTAGATTGGGATGGTTCTAGTATTCGAAACGAAACATCGGCAAGGAGAGGTAGAGGGACAAGGAAAGAGAGGAAAAGAGAGAGAGGGATGCAAGGAGAGGGAGAGGAAGAGAGAGCTTTCTGAGGTCATTAGAGGCCCCTTGAGATTGCCAAAAGGCGGTTTCGCTCGTTGGAGGGCTGGTGAGGAGGGGGAGGGAGAAGAAAAGACAAGAAGAGAGAGAGAGGGAGGAAAGGAGAGGGGAGAGGGAAAGAGAGTATCCAGATACTTCTGGAGGGCCCCAGGTGGCCGATTAAAATAGGGGCAGAAGCCCCTATTTCTTTTTTTTGGGGGGGGGATATCAAGTGAAGTTGGCAATGCCTCCGGCGGGCCTTCGGAGGCTTCTCTCTCCCTATCTCCTCTCCTTCCCTCCCCCCCCTCTCTCCTTTCCTCTTTTCTTCTTCCCCCTTCTCGACCTTCCAATGGGTGTAGCGGCTCTCTGGCAGCTTCCGAAGGCTCTCTCCCTCCTTCCCTCTCTCTCTTTTCCTCTCTTTCCTTCTTCCTCTGTCCGGTTGTGTCGGTTTGAGCCTGGTATTGAATGGTCTAGGGGCATATTGAACCATGCTGTCGACCGACAAGTCCGATGGCATATGGACTAGAGAATATAGTGTCAACCAAAAATTCAGCAGATCCTTTTAGGATGGAGGCACATTTTTAACTCATTGCATGGGATGGGATGGGATGAGAGAAGCCTGTATTATTCTAAAATAAGAAGCATCAATTTGACCTATAATATTTTTAGATTTTAGCTGATGCCCGGCCGACAATGTGAACAATTTCTTTTCAAATAAATTTGTTCAATCAATTTCCAAAACATAGGTCTGATTTTTGTTTTAATAATAGGAAGTCCAAGTATTTGAAAGGATACATATTTTCCAAATTAACAACATAAATCAGGTTTTATCTTTTACAACAGATGGATCTTTCTTCGTTTCTTACTGATTGTGGGGCTAGTAGAGCATGAAATTTATGACAAATAGATCTTTAAGATTCTCATAAGGCATTGCGATGCATGAGACTCCCATTATTGTAGGGTTTGCAGAGGTTCAGATGCTCACAGACTCACACTCTTGTGTGAAGAGGTTCTTTTGTATTTTGAATCTATGACACATGGGTCATGATGGAACAACCTTATCATTGTGCTAAGGCTTGCCATCCTAGAAATCTTCCAGATATCAAAGATGCTTAATATATCCATTAGCCATAGCCATATCAAATCAACAAGATCAGGTATTTGGTGTAGTTGCCAATTGGGCTTTAGGCAACTCAATGCTAGATTAGGTGTGTTGTAGAATTAGGTTTGCATAAGGCTTAGATTGAGGGTGTGTATTGTTAGTCAATTGTGAAGGAGTGATATGTTAAAGTTCTAACTATTGCATATCAAATACTAATAGGACATTCCAAGTCCTTAGTTTAACTAATAGGACAATATGGTGCTAAAGCTATATTTCACTTGCTTGGAAGAGAGGGTAGGAAAATTTCAAAAGTTGGAACTAAAGGACAAAAATGACAATTAATAGCAACACCTTTATAGGAGCCATTGCTTGGTCTAGTGGTAAAGGCTTAAGCTAATAAGTGCAATGGCATGATTAAAGTCCAAGGGCAGCTACTTATAAGTAAAAGATGCCAGAAGTTAAGTTTGTCCCTCATTCGCCCTTCTAGGACCTTGAATTTGTTGGAAACATCACTTTTCTATTTTTTTAAAAAATTATTTTTAACAATTATACCTTTATCTTGGGCCTTTGTTGATGATTGAAATCTACCAACAAACTTTAAAGTGTTGACCCAAGGGATTGATTTTGATGATCACAAAATAATTGAGTATTTTATTGATGTTTGTGTGTCCTTAGATAGATTTGATCTATTTTATGAGAAAGCTTCATGAGTTTGAATGCTTAAAGAAGCATGGAGAAGCCTAAAAGACAAAATCTCAAAGTTGAGAAGAAGTTTGAAGCCTTTCAAATGCTTCTGCAGCAGAGCAACCGGCATAGCATGATAGGAGTCAACTTGTGGGCAGGTCAAAATAGAGAAGTTACAAATTTTTTGGGTATTAGGAGTCGACCTTAGGTGGACAGGAGTCGACCGCAGGTGGAGCGAAGTCGACTCCTGGAGCCAAACACAACATTCCAAGAACTTAGTGGCACAGACTAGGAGTTGACCTAGTTGGCAGGAGTTAGTCCTTGGGTACCATAGGCCAAAGACAGATGGAACAAATTCTAGCCACTTCAAGAGTCCACCCTAAGGACCAGGAGTTAACTCTAGGATGCCACAAAGAGAAAAAATGGTGGACTGCATTTTCTAGCAGTTCTAGGAGTCAACCCTTGAGGATCAAGGAGTTGACCCCTAAGGACTAGGAGCACTATAATGGCTAGTTTCCAGTGCGAGCAATCCGCATTTAATGCATTTCAATGACTTTCTAATGGATCCAATGTTCAAAACTCGTTCTCCAGCAACTCTCTATGATATAAAGGTATGCTGAACCAGTACTGCCAGCCGTATCGGTCGGCCGACAGTATGGTTCGGTACGGTTTCGTACCGTACCGAACTGATGAAGGCAAGCGGATCCGAATCGGAAGAAGAAAAGAGAAACAAAGAAATAGAGAGAGAGGAAGAAAGAAAAAGAGGGAGGGGAAGGAGTTGGTCGGGCCGTCGGACGGCCTCCGGCTGGCCGTCGTGGCCGCCGGAGGGCGCAGTCTACGCGCGCGGCGCCACTGGCGTGAAATAAAGACGTCGCCCTGTTTTACGAGTTTTTTAAAAACATAGTTTTCAGTGAAGCCGGTAAATAGTTTGGTGGTTTCACGATTTTTGTCTTTTTTTAAAAAAATCTCTTAAGTCCCCAACTGGGTTGCCGATTTCATGAGTTTAAAATCAAAAAAAAAAAATCAAAACAGACGACCGTCTGTTCAAAAAAGAAGGGCCCGCTCGATCGCCCTCAGACCATCGACGTCGGCTCGTCGGCCACCGGAGGCCTCGTGATGGAGGCGCCGTCCGTCCGGTAGGTCCTTCCCCCCCACGAGCGCTCTTTCTCTCTCTTTCTCACTCTCTTGAAAGCCCTATTGGGCGATACGGGGCTCAGAAGTCCTCCGGTGGCCGCAGCTGGCCACTGTCAGCCTTCGACGGCTCCCACCTTCCTCCCTCTTCTCTTCTCTCTCTCTCTCTTTCTCACTTTCTCTTTTTCTTTCGTACCATCGGTGTACCGAATTTACTGACCGAATCGTGCCGGTTCTCCGTTGGTCCGTTACGATACGGAGTATACCGGCCGGTTCGGCACGGTATGGCAAACCTTGATATAAAGGCTTCTAGAATCAATTGAGAATAAGAGAAAAGGGCTCTACATTGAAGAGCATTCAATATAAGAGCAACAACCACTTCTAGAGCATTAACTTGAGCATCCACCAAGAGAAGTGATCATTCAAAGCTTCCCTTCAATATTCAAGCATGCCAAAAAAAGAGTTCGAATCAGATCAAACGAGGAGCAATCATTTGTATAAGATTTCTTATTCTTTTGATTGTATTTGGGTTTGTCAAGTTTCAAGGGAAGTTAAAATTTGGGATAGGCCCATCTGTGGCTTGAAATGGAGTGTAAACTAGCTTAAGGATAGTCTAGGCCCTCTAGGGTGATTAATCTGTAAGGAACTGATGTTGGTGTATTCATTGGACTAACAAATAGTGGATAGAATCCCCAATAAGGGAGACTTGGGAAAGGACACGGGAGCTTGGTTTGGCTCCAAACGTCTATAAGAATCGTTGTGTTTGTTGTGCTTGTGCATACTCTTGTTGTTTGTATTTATTTATTATTGTTTCAGCTGCACATACTTATTCTCACACCTCACAAACACTTTGCAAAAGTAGTTTCTGCTGCATATATAAAAAGAGTTTTAAAGAACCTAATTCACCCCCTCTTGGATTGCAATAGTTTGTTTCTTGGAACTAATTAGATCAGAGATTTTATCATAGTTCTTTATTGTGGAACTAAGATTTCTCAAATCTTCTTTGATGTCTTACTTCTGCTTCATTAGAGATTCACAGTGATACAAATTGGCTTGTTAAAATGTCGAAAGTCTGTGATGTCGCTGTTGTCTGTGGGGAAAGAATTCCTGAATTGTTAATCCAAGAAGAGTTTTGTTTCTCTTTGCTGTTTTGGTGTAATCTTTGTAGGAGGAAGAGATCTTAGAGCCACCATGAGAAAGACATACTCCTTTTTCCACTCTGCCTTTGGTTAGGGATGTCCTGGTGGAGGGAGTAGATCTTGGAGCCAGTATTGTTGAAAGCATGTTCTTTACTTCTTGCAACCACCTCTTCATTGTAAGCTGTTGGCCTGTATAGGAGTCAGCAACTTTACATTATTTTCAGCTCTAGGATCTGGGCAATTAAGGCTTAGCTATTGGACTCGCTAGCTGTATTTGCATATACCACCATACCCTTCCTTTGCTACTTTGTCATTAGCAAGTGATGGCAAAGTTGATTAATGGTTTTGCCATCCTTCCTATACCATGACTGCTTAACATGGAGGAATCTTGTTACTTTGGACCTCTCATGAACTGTGAGGATGTCCACAAAGTTTCCAGCTTATTGAAGCTGCAGTCAACCTCTTTTGCTATACCATATGCGGTTGAAGTGAGCTGTGAGGATGTCTACCAAGTTTCCAGCTTATTGAAGCTGCATTCAACCTCTTTTGCTATGTTATATGCAGTTGAAATCATCAACAATTTTAAATAGATCCCCCTCAAACCATATATGCCCTTCAGCAAACTCTGGAGAAGATTGGTACAGGTGTTGTGATGAAGTCTCCATCATTTACTGGTGCCCACTTTTCTTGTAGACCCTCTAGAGGTCATCATGGTTCCACTGACGATAGCTTTGGAGGCAAGGTACATGATTGAAGATGCTACAAGTAAGAAATTTCTTATTAGTAGATTCAATAATTTTAAGATGGTTGATGATAAATCTGTTTTGGAACAATTGCATAATATTGAATGCATTCTAAATAACTTCAAGCAACACAATCTGAACATGGACGAAGCAATTATTGTTTCCTCTATTATTGACAAACTGCCTCCATCTTGGAAAGACTTTAAGAAAAGTTTGAAACATAAGAAAAAGATATCTCTCTTCAAGAGTTGGGCAACCATCTTCGAATTGAAGAAGAGTATCGCAGGCAAGATGACAACAAAGAGCAGAATGCTCATATGTCAAAGATTAATGTTGTGGAGGACGGACAGTCCAGCAAACTTGGAAGGAACAAACTGAAAGTATCCACCAATGGTCAGAAGTTTAAACAAAAGAAGAAAGGCAAATGTTTTACTGCAAGAAGCTTGGCCATTATAAGAAAGATTGCAGATTTCTGAAACAGAAATATGCAGCAAATGCAAATGAAAAGTTTGTGGCAATGATTTCAGAAATCAATATGGTTCAAGATGAAGTAGACTGGTGGATAGATTATGACGCTCCCAGGCATGTGTGCAAAGATAAGAGTTTCTTCAAATCCATTGAACCAGTGGAAGACGGAATAGTTTATACATGGGAAATTCTTCCACTGCAGAAGTTAAGGGCATAGGAAGTGTGGAAATTGAATTCACTTCTAGAAAGACCCTTGTTCTAAATGATGTGTACTATGTACTAGAAGTTAGGAAGAATCTTGTGTCTGGAAGTTTGCTGAATAAGTATGGCTTCAAATTAGTATTTGAGGCTGATAAGTTTATTCTATCTAAGGGTGGTATGTTTGTGGGAAAAGGCTATATGTATGAGGGCATGTTCAAACTTAATATTAATAATAAGAATAATGTTGTTGTTGCTTACTTTGCTGAGTCTTCTATTTCATATTTATGGCATAATCATTTAGGACATGTAAATTTTAGAAGAATGCGTGATATGGTTAAAATGGAATTAATATCAGATTTTGGTAATAATTCTAAAAAATGCAGAACTTGCATGTTAACTAAAATAACAAGAAATCCATTTTCAAAAGTTGATAGATGTTCCAAATTACTTGATTTAATTCATAGTGATGTATGTGACTTGCATAGTACACCTTCAATGGGTGAAAAGAAATATTTTGTGACTTTCATAGATGATTATTCTTGATTTTGTTTTGTATATTTATTGCATTCTAAGGATGATGTTTTAAAACAATTAAAATTATAAATTAGAAGTTGAATTACACTGTGAAACATTTATAAAATGCTTAAGAACTGATACAGGAGGAGAATATTGTGATCCTAATTTTTTTGAGTGCACTGATATTGTTCATGAGACAACTGCATCTTATACACTACAGCAAAATGACATAGCAGAAAGAAAAATAGAGTGCTAATAGAAATGGTTAATGCAATGCTTTCTAATTCTGGTTTAGGAAAAGATTTTTGGGGTGAAGCTGTATTAACAGCTTGTCATGTCTTAAATAGGGTTCCAAATAAAGGAATAGAATAACTCCATATGAATTATGGAACAAGAGAAAGCCCAGTCTCAGTTATTTGAGAGTTTGGGGCTGCAGAGCTATTATAAGGATTCCAGAACCTAAAAAGAGGAAGTTGGGTGAAAGAGGAATTGAGTGCATTTTCATAAGATATGCAAAACATAGCAAGGCATATAGGTTCACGGTTATAGAACCTAATGACACAATAGCAGTAAATACTGTTATTGATATCTTTAATGAAATAAGATTTCATATGATTCCTAGACCTAAAGAAGTCACTTTAGAAAATAATCTAGATCAAGTTTCAGAAAATAAACATCAAAAGCCGAAACTTCTAAACAAGGCCTGCGAAACCGGTACCGGTGGCCGGATCGGTCGGCCGGTGGTACGGTTCGGCATGCCTCCATTCCGTTCCGAACCGAGGCTAACTGACGAAGTAAAACGGAGCCGAACTGGAGAAGAAAAAATGAGAGAGAGAAATAGAGAGAGAGAGAGGAAGAAAGAAAAAAGGAGGGAGGTCCGTCGGAGGGGCCATCGGAGGGCCTCTGGCAGACCGCTGTGGCCCGCAGGCGGCGTTTACGGCTCCTGCGGCTCCACAACGTGAAATAGGGGCGATCCGTCCTTGTTTTCGTATTTTTTTAAATATTTTTTAAAATGAAGTCGGCAATTAAGTGAAGCCAGCAAACCTTATGCCGGCTTCATTTAAAAAAATATTTTTTTTAAAAAAATGGAAAACAGGGGTGGATCGCCCCTGTTTCACGCCGTAGAGCCGCGAGAGGCGTTTACGCCGCCCGACGGCCACGACGGCCCGCCGGAGACCCTCCGACGGCCCATCCAACAGACCTCCCTCCCTTTTTTTCTTCGTCTCTCTTTCTCTTCCTCTCTTTTCCTCGTTTTCTCTCTTTTCTTTTCCAACACCAGCATGTGCCATTTTCCATTCCGGAACCGTTTCGGTTCCCCGTCGGGACGGTTCGGCACGCCCCGTACCGGGCGGTTCGGCCCGGTACGGCATTCCTTGCAAATTTCTTTATGTTTCTAGTAGAAGGAACAAGAGAAAAATCAATACTCATATCCCATTTTGTTTTAGTGTAGAAAGTGATCCTACAACCTATGAAGAGGCAATGAAATCTCATGATGTTGCATTTTGGAAAAAAGCAATCCAAGATGAAATGGACTCAATAATGGGGAATAAACATTGAAATTGGTAGATCTCCCACCGGTTCTAAGCCAATAGGCTATAAATGGATTTTCAAAAGGAATGAAAGTAGATGGAACCATCGATAAGTTCAAAGCAAGATTAGTGGCAAAAAGATTTACACAAAAATAGGATATCAATTATTTTGATACATATGCACCAGTTGCAAGAATTGCCACTATAAGGGTGCTAATTGCAATAGCTTCCATTTATAAGTTGGTAATTCATCAAATGGACGTAAAAACAGCATTCTTGAATAGTGAATTAGATGAAGAAGTGTATATGGAACAAGCTGAAGGGTTTCTAGTTCCAGGGCAAGAGCATAAAGTATCCAAATTGTTTAAGTCTTTGTATGGTCTGAAACAAGCACCAAAACAATGGCATCAAAAGTTTGATCAAGTTGTGCTTGCTAATGGGTTTAAGATCAATAAATCCGATAAGTGTGTTTATAGTAAATTTAATTATGGAAAAAGTGTCATAATTTGTTTATATGTGGATGACATGTTGATATTTGGTATTGACTTAGAGCAAGTTGAAAATACCAAAATGTTTTTGTATGAACATTCTGATATGAAGGATATGGGTGTAGCAGATGTGATTCTTGGAATTAGAATTTTTAGAGATAATGATTCTATTATATTATCACAAACACATTATATAGAGAAAGTACTTAAAAAGTTTGGTAAATCTGATTGTACTCTAGTTTCTACACCTTTTGATCCAAATTTGAAATTAGTTCCAAATAAAGATAAGCCCATAGCACAACTAGAATATGCTAGGGTAATTGGATGCTTAATGTATGCAATGACAAGCACAAGACCAGACATTGCTTTTGTCGTTGGAAAGTTAAGTACATATACAGTAATCCAAATAAGGTTTATTAGAATGCAGTTTATAGAATTTTGAAATATCTAAAGAAAACCATGAACTATGTATAAATTATTCTGGATTTCCTTCTGTTTTTGAAGGATTCACAGATGCAAGTTGGATTACTAACAGGGAAGATCATTCTTCTATAAGTGGATGGATTTTTACTCTTGGTGGGGGAGTAATTTCTTGGGGTTTGTTTAACAAATTCCACCATGGCAACAGAATTTGTTGCACTAGCATCTACAAGTAAAGAAGTAGAATGGTTAAGAAACTTGTTATATGAAGGGCCTTAATGGCCTAAACAAATATCTCCTATATCTATATATTGTGATAGTGAAGCAACATTATCAAAAGCATACTACCCAGTTTATAATGGCAAGTCCAGACATATTGGATTGAGACATAGTTATGTTAGACAGTTGATCAGTGGAGTGATAACTGTAAATTTGTGAGATCAAGTTAAAACTTGGCAGATCCATTAACAAAAGGACTTGCAAGAGATTTGGTATTTAAAACATCAATGGGGATGGGAATCAAGCCCGTTATCTAAAATCATCAATGATGGAACCTCAACTCAACGCTTAATGCTACATCAAGTCTTGTGTTCAATGAGACAAAGTACATATTAAAGGTGATTGCAAGCACAAAATTTGTTATCCCAAGAAATTCAGTGCTTGGTACTCGTAATGTATAAGAGAAGGTTGGGCTTCGTGCTTTTAATAGACCTATAACAGTAATCTGTTGAAGTGTAAATATTACGAGGCACTTCTGATAGAGTCTACCTATATGAGTGTGAAGTAAGGTCGCTTCTAGGAGCTAAGAGCTTGCTCTAACAATACTCATGAAAAGGATACAGACACAAGGCCATAAATGTGTTAGCATATTTTGAGCATTCAATGGATATTGAAGTCTTATGTGTGAGATGTGCTTAACTAGTCAAAAAGAATTACCATTTCAAAGCTTAGCCTACTGTGTAATTCTGACTAGCGATAATACATGATCACTATGTAAAGGTTCAAATCGAGCCGATACCTTTACTTATGCATTAGATTTCTAGAATTTTCAAAGCACAGTACATTTTGAAAATGGTGGGGAAATGTTGGAAAATGTGTTTTCAAAATGTGAGGAATTTAGTCCCACATTAGAAACTTAAAACCAAACACATGCTTATATGAATGGACATTGGACAAACAATAAATTTGTTTAAATAGTATTATCCAAGTAGACCAATTATAAATTAAATATTATATATATATATAATTTACTCTTGGCACTTGGCAGTTGGATGCTTGGCACTGGCACTGGCTATTCAAATAGCCAGAAATTCGTATTATTTTTGCTGCCAATAGTTATGTCTATTACCAAAAGTTGTGACCATTGTCAAAAGTTTTGTAAACTATCATTAGACATAACTGATACATGAACAGTTATTTTGGTAGTTATTGGAAGGTTTTGGCAGTTATTTTGATCTATAAATAACCCATTTTGAACAATTTCGGGAAGGAACAACAACATTTCAGCCCTTTATTTTCTGTACATCCTGTGTGTTGTCTTGCTGCAGATTTCAGTGCACAGGATTGTTAATTTTTCTTTTCCTTTATTTGCTCACTGGTTTGATATTGTTAGTGCAAAACGATATTGAACAGAAGTGGGCTTCATTGTATCCTAGAGGCTATTTGCTGTAACCTTTTGCCTATCAATCTTCTCTTGATAGGGGCAATAAAGCCTTAAGGAAAGTGGCATTGCTACATGCCTTGAAGCCATTTCCTATTTTCAGTGTTTTTGATCCTTATTTCTTCTACATGTTCATTGTTAAATATGTTGGTACGCTTTATTCATTATGTATGTCATACACATATACGCACGTCTATGACACATGCATCTGTACATATGTAAGTATGTACATATATACATTTACAATTGTATATGTAGAATAGCTATCATCTAGCTGGATTGACAAAAGATACCCTTTTAAAGTTGATAAGACAAGGACTATTTTGGTCATTTTCAGCAGCCACTATCCCATATAGTTTGAAAATATCATGAGATTAATTCTCTTCACTTTAAGGTAAAGTGCAATTGACATGTAATTATCTTCTCTTTCTTTCACCTCTCTTCTCTTACCTTCACCCTCCGTCCGTACACCCACCAAAGCCTTTCTTGTTTCCATCATCTCCCATGTTTCACATCACCCACTACCTTTTATGGTCCCTTATCAATTGCCTGGCTATCCTTCTCTCATCACCTATCACATCCCACTGTTCCTTGCATCGCCATCACTTCCCTGTGCAGCCTCCTTTTGTCCCTTGCTTACTGACTCCTCTTTCTTCCACTATGCTCCTGTGATAATTAGTTTCTATCTACATTTATTTCTGTATTTCCATTCACCTTCAATTGACATTCTTTGCAGTCATTTACCTATTCTCATCACCTCTTTCTCAGTCAGCCTTTCAAGCTGCCATTGTGATAAGAATTAGGTTGGTGGATTCGATCTTCGAGTTCTTGTACAATGTAGATGGAAACATTTTTTAGATATATTTTTAGTGGCACTCAAAGGAATTGTGAATTAAAGGAACATTTCATTTAGACTTAAACGTTGAGACTTTCATCTGTCCCCTATATCTCATGATCATGGTCAATGCAAATTCCATGTATGTTCAACCTACATTAAACTTTTTTTTTTTGGAGGAGCTCTGTTATTGGTTTAATAAATGTTCGAAAAAATCCTTGGAAACTCTAGATATAACTTTGGGTTATATTTGTTTGGTAGTTCTTTCAGCTTTAGATATGCAGCTGTATGATCCATGTCCTTTACATCAAGACGAAAAGTTTGTCGATCTTTCAGATTCTGTCAGAGGGTCGTTAAGACTCAACATGCTTTGAGGGTTCGCTTTTTCAAGAGCTACAAATTCACCTTAAGATGATAGAACATCAATTTAATTAGGGTAAGCACTTTGAGATGATAAAATAATCCTCCTAGGAAAAGACTAGCAAGGAATTTAAATCCTAGCAATATTGGCATCACCAGCTTAAGTCATCAATGAAAATTTTGCTATGCTAGGACAAGAAGTCCATAGATATGATGAAACAAATCTTTGTTAACAAGTATAATTTGCTTGTTTAATGGTAGATTTGAAAAAGAAAGATCAGTTTCTTTGCAAAATTATTTTTCCAAGGAACTTTTTACAGACCTAGTTAAGATAACTAGAAGGAAGCAAAGAAGCTATGTCAAATGCAAGCAAAAGCATAACAATGGCTTGAAGTTATGATAGGTATTAGCATTCTTTTATATATTCATTCTTTTAAGATTCTTATTTAAAAAAAATCCATTTTAGTTTGTTATACATACTA